>OX453287.1:17334059-17519059 GCA_949710005.1 Ricordea florida
TAGTCATGTGACGCTGTCTCGTGGTATACCATGGATTATCCCACTCGTAATATATTCCACGGTAAACCACTCGAAAGCATTGTATAACTAGTATATATATAACACCTTTGCGTGTTATCAGTAAATGCACGCGTGTCACAGGTGGAGTTTTCCATTCGTTAGTTTCGAGTGAGTCTGCTTTTACCATCTTGTTGTTGTTTCTTATAACATCATGTTTTGAATCTTTATGAAATCTGAGGCTACTTCATTTTTGTTATGTTTAAGGAAAAAACTGCCATCAAGTACCATGAAAGCGATCCCGAGTTCAATCAATTTCTGAAGATTCCAGTGAAGGCAAGGCTTACCTCCAACGCGAACCATAGAGCACCTTCATAAATGGCGGCCGATTTAATTATTATTCTCTTGTATGTATGTTAATTAGCCCCACTAAGCACAGTTTGGAAACAAAAATTTTATTGAATTTTGCACATCCTAGCGAGGCCAGTAAGGCTCATTACCATGAAAACAAATAATTTTTTGTTTGACTGCCGTTATGAAAGAGGTCTATGCATGACAAAAATTTGTCATAACTGCAGCTCTCGGAAAACCGAAATATATGTTGTAGTTCAATTTTATCCTTGTTCAAATTTTATTTTCCTTTGTTTCAGACTCATTATTCATTACCATACCAGAAAACAAAGGAAAATAAAATTTGAACCAAGGAGAAAATTGAACTACAACATACACATTGTACATACATACAGACATACATACTTTATTGGCTCGTCCCCACGGGGCTTTTCAGAGTCAATTTTACATTACAAACAGAACATATGCTTGGGTAAGAATCCCCTATTTACAAGCGTGGTCGAGGATCTTAAGATCGGGATATTACAAATCCAACTGGCGGTCAAGACGGGACTCGAACCCGGGACGACCAGGTTCCAAGTCCAGCGCCCTAAACACTCGGCCACTACGCTGTCTCTCTACATGCAGAGGCTATATCATTGTTTTTACTCCAGCCCGCCAGGTTTCAAGAGCCCCTCGCCATCTGGGCATCGTTACAATACTATTATCACTATCATTATCATTTTTATTTTCATTACCGTTATCGTTACTGTTACAATCACTGTTATTGTTATTCTTATAGTTATTGTTGTTATTTACCGCGTAACATGAGATATTAATTAACACTAAAAGTAAATATTAGTTAATCCTTTCTCGTCTGAAGAGTCTTTCCAATGAGAGTTAGCCTTATCTGTTAGCTATTGTAGTACTGGTGTAACAACCAATCTACAGGCAAGCAAAAAAGGTTTCTCGATGTCGGTGATTACGTTATTGTCAACAACGGTAAATCAAGCCCATGAAACGAAAGAAATAGACAGTTAACAATTCATTTCTTTTTGGGACAGATTCCTTCAATGTGTGAACGGCTCAAACTACAAGCATTTGACTGGTGAGTTCTTTTGGAATAGGCTCTACATTAAACGATGAACTGTCCTTATACTCCTAACGAACTTCACAGTTCCAATATAATAATAATAATAATAACCTTTATTTGAGTGTCAACTGTATCTAGCTCGGACGTACTAATTGGGGACACTGTAAAGCACAAATTAAATCAAATCAAATCATATTAAATTAAATCAATCAAATCAAATCAAATGAAATCAAATGGTTTTTGTGTAGAGGGGAAAACCGGAGTACCCGGAGAAAAACCTCTCGGAGCAGAGTAGAGAACCAACAAACTCAGCCGACATATGACGCTGGGACCGGGAATCGATCCCGGGCCACATTGGTGGAAGGCGAGCGCTCTCACCACTGCACCAACCCTGCTCCCCAATATGTGATGTTTTGCGCGTCAAGGCTCATCTCCTGACAGTCACCGGTCGTCTTACCGTTTTACGGTTTCTATATCACATTATCACATTAGACAGACGAAAGAGTTACTTTATAGTTATTAACTAACTTTACTCTCAGGGATCGTGGATCAAAAGATGACTGTATTGGTACTGCTTTTATCAACCTGTCCTCCATTGCTGGACAAGGAGATTCTGAAGGTACGGTAACTCTTATCATCTGTTAATAAGACTAAATGTAGGAAAGATATTTGTTTACAAGCACTGGTTTTGTCATAGAAATATGCTAATCACGAAAAGACCTCTGATATTACAGCCAATAAGTCTTTGGGCTACTCATTCATGTGAACAGGTGATGTCAGCGAATTCTTCGCCAGGATTTTATTTATAATGTATTTAGTGGCGGAGCAATGCTTTTAATTGGACATTTTGCAAGAAATTAACGAAGTAATCGAATAATTCTCGCCGAGTTCCTATCCAAATTATTTAAGATGATTTTTGCTTTGCTGCTGCTTGTGTGGTATGTGCGAGGACAAAATGTAAAATATGCTGTAAGGTGCAAACGTCTTCTATAAGAGGCACAGAGAACGCGGAATGCCTCTTACAAGATCATGTTTTTCCAAAAAACTGGCCATGTGCTTCATAGAGAGTGGCTGGACTGCAAATACATCTGTATTTAAATAAGGGACGGACCATTAGAAAAGTGATGGGGGGGGGGGGTGGGGAATTTTCAGCTTGCACGAATTGTTTTTTTCGCTCACTACTTGTGCAGGAATTTTTTTTTTCAGGTGAACCCCTTTGCACGAATTTTTTTTACTACGTGTGAAAAAGTGACAATTGGACCTTCCTTCTGCACGATTTTTTTTTTTACCTTCTTCCTTGCATGAATTTTTTTTCTTGCCATTTTCCCTTGCATGAATTTTTTTTTTGATTTTTTCCCCACCCCCTCCCCCCCCCATCACTTTTCTAATGGTCCGTCCCTAATTGAAAAGTATCTGCTTTGCAGGTTTCTTGCCTCAATTTGGTCCATGTTTTATCAACTTCTATGGTTCAACCAGGGAATTTTCAAATTTACCAGACGAGCATGACGACCTGAACAAGGGAATTGTAAGTATCTCGCGTGCGTAATTTCACTCTCGCACTTTCTCTTTTGCTCTTTCAAGTTTTCTTCCTTTATATTTGTTCTTTTTTTTTCTCTTTTGATAAGAATGGAGACTGCATCCCAAGGAGCATATAAATACTTTACCCGGCAATTTTGTTTAAAAACAGTAGTACTGCACAACTGACTTCATTTGTTTCTCTCAGGGGGAAGGCGTTGCATATCGTGGACGTGTGCTCGTTGAGTTGGAAACAAAACTCAACGAAGATATCAAACAACCGACTGGTGTCCTGGAAAACGAAAGCATCATAAGTGTTCAGGTATGACATCACCCTACGCCTAACCTTTGCTTCAATTTCAGGCATTCAGCCTTACAATCCTTTTTGGATAAGTTACCTGTTATTTTTGTGTTACGTCTTGCATGTCAAGCTTTCTTTAGCGCTATCATGGTCCTTAATTCATGTGTAACACGGTTTTCTTGTTCTCTGTGCCTATATACAGCCGTTCTTGAGACGTGAGAGATACAAGTTATTTGTGTGCTTCTATGAAGCACTGATGGTTTCAGAGAAAGATGCACCTATTGAATTTGAAGTTAGCATAGGTAAGTGATGCAAGAAACGGAAAAGGCATTGAGACACTGATACTTTGTGTATTAGGGCTCATTAGGAGGGTCTGTCTAAGCAGCTGTTCAACTCTATAGTTAGTAATTCATCCAACCAGGCCCACGGACTTCTCCTCAAACCCTGTACAAGTACATACGCACTCACTAAAGCAGAGCGCTATTGAGGCAATGTTTTAGCTGTTGCTCAAATTTGTATTTTTTTTTATATTCATTTACTACATCAGTATATCTATTGTAAAATTTCGCAATTCAGATTCAACTGCAGAGGATTTTAATAAACTCAGTCTCTCATATTTCTTAAAGAAATCTAACATTTTTGTGGAGTAGATTTTTTTTTCCATTTGTTGTATCCTTTTCCTTTATTGTTCAAAATGATCCAAATGCGTAAAGAATTGTCAGCAAAACCGGGCAATTTATGAAAATTTTGGAACAAATCTCTAAACAAGAATCATTCTCATAACAGGCACCAAGTAATTTCCACTCCAAAGTTGCTGTGTTCAACATCGAGTCAATAAGTATAACGGGTATAGCTCTTTACTCAGTGATTCATTAATCTGCTTACATCTTCATGTGTTTTAATAACTAAACTTTTTATATATCCGTTACCTAGGAAACAATGGAAACAAATTTGACGAATCAGTAGCGCCGTGCAACACGCCTCCTTGCAATTCTGTGTACGACGGATGTCATTACCGGTATTTACCTTGGGGTCAGGATAAGCCTTGCGTGTGCGTGGAATGCTCTTGGGAAGATATCGCTTTCAGACTTGAACCCGTAAACTTGATAAACAGGATGTCAGTCAGGCTGGTGAGATTCCCCTTCCCGATCAATTGTTCGGGTTTGTATCCGATAGAAAGACGACGAGCACGATTTCTCCGACTCATTATCAAGAGGCTTGTATAATTAGCTATGAGATGGCTGAATATTGGCCTCGGTCGTTTTTTTCGCTTTTATTGACTTCGGCTACGTCTCGATCAATTAAAAAGCAGAAAAGAACCCGGCCAATAGGCAGCTATCTTGACCCTACGCTTGGTGAATTAAGCATATCATTGTCCAGCAGATTATCATTAACTACACTTCTTTACATACTACTTATTAACCGACAGTGAGGTCATTACAGGGGAATCTCGGACAGAGGTCTTGATGTATTCACCAAGCGATAGCAAGGTCAATACAGTCAAGGCAGAGGTCTGAGATTTCCTTGTAATGACCGAACAGATGAGGTTAATAAATTGTTTGTTATATGTCCTTTTTAGCACTGGAAAAAGAACAACGGAAGGGTTTTTCAATATCCGCTTGCGCGAGCAAGAGGTCATTGGAGGTCATGTTCACTGAATCGAAACGCACCTGACCATGCGATCGAAACAAGAAGTGACAAAAAAATCATTTCTTTGAAAATGGGACAACTTTTGTCAATATTCAAAATAAATTTTCATAATGCTCGGTCATTACAAGAAAATCTTGCCCGCTCAGTAGCCAATCAGAGCTCGCCTTCTATTGTAGCCATGTAATAAAAGCCTATAACAATAACTATTTCTTTTCGTACAACTCAGAAAGAAGATCTAAGGCGACTCCAGGAGGCATTGGATTTATCAGAAGTAAGTGATGATCCCAAACTGAAGGACATGCTATCATCTGTCTTGGATAATCTTGCCAGGGACTGCAGGTAATTGTGTCCTTTTAAATATTACATGACAAAATATTGTTTTTAGAGTACGAATACACACTTAAAAAGGCGAGTGCGAATATAGACTGTATTGCGTACGTAATGGAAATTAGGTAAACTGGTTTTGTTATCATTCACAGGAAAGAGTTTAATCGTTTTGAGAATGAGATACCAAAACTGGCTGGAAAGAGGAACCGACTCGACAGCAAACTCCAGGAGATGAGAATGACTGAGTTTGTGAGTATCTAACGTGACTTTAACATGACAGTATTAAGCGTTTGCAATTGGTTTCTAAAAAAAACTAGTGCCGTCTGTGGGAAATTGAAACCCAGGAAATTTTTTTATCAAACAAGTTGGCGATAATTATTATCAAGATACGCGGCCAAATTGAAAACCGCCCTCTTGAAAACACGCGCTTTGCGGGCCGCAAATGACTCCTAGCGGGCCGTTAATGCATTAACGGCCCTGCAGCTGAGTCCATTGCCTGTGAACGGGAAGACTATTATTTTTTTAAATATAAACTGGCTTTTTGCTAATCATTGTTACCAATCTTTTTAAAACTAGATTATATTTGACATTTTATTGTAAACGAAAAGGAATTTTATTTGGCTCTTGTTTAGCTGATCGTATTGTAGCAACAACTTTCCATACCATAGTTTCATGCTACATCTCTGTTAAACATTTTTTTCTTATTAAATGAATTTGTACGATTTGGCCGCGTATCTTGATAACAATGATAATCGCATGACTTTTGGAGGGCATATAGTTTATTTTGTGTCCCTCGTAGCATCATTTGCGCCCTTGCGCTTCGCGCTCGGGCGCAAATGATGCTCTTCGGGCCACAAAATAAACTATATGCCCTCCAAAAGTCATGTGATTGTCCTATTATTGGATGAGGCTGAGTATGATGTGGAGAATTATGCAGATCTAGGAGGGTGTTATCCGCCGAAGCCGAAGGCTTAGGCGGATAACATTCTACGAGATCTACATAATTCTTCATATCATAGTGTAGCCGAATCCAATGATTGTTTTATAATGAATTCAAAATATTTCTCCTTGTTAAATCCCTCCTTTTCTCTAAGCAACGTACTGATATCTTCCTCATTCAATGTTAACAATTTACCCGCCATTTTCCTGCTCTCTCGGATATGCAAGTTCCGTGACTTCGAGTGTCCATAAATGCATCCTATTATATTAAAATTGGCGTCAATTAACGTCAATTGTAGGATAACAGCATGGATTTTTGGATACTTGACGTCATCTTGCTGGGTATGACGAATTACCTGGGGCATTTTGGCCAATTGGAAACGGAAAAATATTTTGAATGTATAATCTCTCTTGTACGCTCGGGGCTCCTACGGCGGGTGTCGTCGGTTCCCTCGTGCGGCAAATACAAGAGCTCGCCAGTCCTGGGTGTCCTGTGCTGCGGCCACTATCTCACTCACGGTCAGCGGAGCGTCGTTGTTGATGACTTTGGCAATGTAGTCATCATAGAGCAGGCTTTTGCTAGAACGGGTGGTGTGCCCATGACTAGGGGAGTACAGAGCGTACCGACGGATACGGTAGGTTGTACTACCGTAAGATAAGAGAAGCCTACGTTTCGAGCTTGTCTTAGCAATTCGTATAACTTTGGAGTAGCTCAACTCGGAAATTCCGGACCCTGTAGAATATGAAGTAAGTCTACACAGTTGTTTTTCCGACTGAAACTTATCTGCCGTTAGAATTTCTGTTGTTGCCCTTCTTGTGTATTTGTTGACTTTATGACTGATGGACATGTAAAAGAGTTTTAAGAGTCAAGACAAATGTGATAAGCTAGTTTGTCTGTGATAATACTGTTATTAACGTGATAATACTGTTATTAACGTGATAATACTGTTATTAATTTATTGTTCGTAAACTGGCATTTATTTGTTTGCAAAGACTGGAAACGTTTAGTTTGTTATTGTTGATCTTTTTTACTTCTCGTGTTGTGTTTGAGTTTTATGTACATTCGATGCAGCTCAGTGTTGCCATACAAAGAACATGGCAGCAGGAATTTTAATAAGTTTGCGATTCTTTTCTTGAACAGAAATTTCTTTTGGAAGACGTCGGAGCGCTTCAGTGGAAATTGCTGCCGGTACCCGAGGTCCCTGAGAGCCCTGATGTGCAAGAGGAAAAACAAGAAGCTGATGTAGCAGGGATGCTCAAAGAACTCGCTGATTTTGTAAAACGACTTGAAAACTTGGCAGTTGAGGTACGTGGAATGTGTTCTGATTAGTAAATCGAGTTACATCCATTTTTTCTGTTTCAATTACACCCAAAAATTCTTCGCCTATCATTAATCGCACCTCCAGGAACAGCACAAGCAAAGCCCTCGGCCTAAAAACCAAAAAAAGCAAGCTGCATATGGAGGTTAAATGATTTCAACGGTTTCAAGAGCTGTGTAATAATTCCAAGAATACACCGTGTTCACCACCGCTTTTGGGCAAATACGATTCTCCATTTGACCGGTACACAGTATTGACAACACGATTTGTTATATACCTGGGCTTTCACTCAAAAAAAGAGCGCTGTAATTGGTTGATTCTTGGTTACGTGCCTCCTCATCAAATTCAATTGTATCCCGACCGGGATACAACTGCGCAGTAGCTGCCCGCGCGCCGAATACAACAGCAAGTGATCAGTGCATGACGAAATTAAAAATGCACTTACTGTATGGTCCCTCGGGAAACTAGTTAGTTTTGCTCTCCCTCGAGTCCTGATGTTTCCCGAGACGGAGTCGAGGGAAACATCAGGACTCTCGGGAAAACAAAACTGACTATTTCCCTCGGGACCATACATTAAGATAGCTTTAAGAAAGCGCGCGACCACGCTATGATTGGCTAATACGCGCGAACCATTTACCCCTGGGTTGTATGTAAGATCTTGTGTTATGAAAGAAATGGTAAACATGCAGTGTGCAACCATTGAGTTATGCACGCCCTTGGGAGGTTTGCTAAGCACGAAAGAAGCGTAAGAGATGCCCCTCTCGATTGCGTCCATACATGATACTCGATGGTTGCACGCTGCACGTTTACAATTTCTTCATTGTATACTACATGTTTATACACTACAAGTACTTTATGGTGACCATATTCAAACACGTTTGCCTAATATATCTTTGCACTGACATTAATTGATCATCGCAGTTATGTACACAACTTAAGCAGCTGTGAAATTAAAGGCTGAAAAAAACTCAGGCCTGAACGGGATTCGAACCCATGACCTCTGCGATACCGGAGCATTGCTCTACCAACTGAACTATCGAGCCAACTGGGAGCTGGTCATGTTGTGAGTTCGTAATATACCCGTAGATGGAGAAGAATGATGCAAATGAATATATGAAAGACCATATATTGGAAGAGCGGAGTTATATGTAATGACATTAATTGATCATCGCAGTTATGTACACAACTTAACCAGCTGTGAAATTAAAACCTGATAAAAAAATCTTTTCACTGTAGCCTCAACAGAGTATGCCTGACGTAGTAGTGTGGATGATCAGCGGAGACAACAGAGTTGCATACCACAGAGTACCAGCTCATGATCTTCTATTTTCCGAGACGGAAGGCGCATCTGGGGTGTTCTGTGGCAAAACTATTGAGCTTCAGTTAAAGGTACAAAAGGATTGAGGGCATTTATGAAAAGAGAGAAATAACTTTAATTGAATACGGTCAGAAACCAACAAGACTTGAAACATGCAACGTGCGTCCACAGCTTTTTCACATTCAACATTTCTCAGGACCATATTTGGAAACTGCTTGCTCTAGTCTTTTGGCTTGTTGGCACTGATTGGTTCATCTGGTTTCTCTGGTTTCCTAAGTATGATACTTGGTGGATTGAATGTGGATAAGCTGTGTGGTTGAAGTCCCTCAAAAGGAGTTAAACGTCTCAACTCTTAAGGGTTTCTGATAAGGTGCTGTTTTCTCTCTGGTAATATTTTGTAATGCATTCAGATTGAATAGGGTCGTCTTTAATTGACTCTCCTATCTCGACTGGCTTCAGTTTGCAGTGTGAGCAGTTTCCAGATGAAGGTTGTGAAACTGCGGTAAGAAAAGGTTTAACAATTACAACCGATGAACGCATTCCAATTAACCAATAAGAAGTCAACATTAACCTTGGGAAGCGCATTCGTGATAGTTGCGACTGGTTTCAGATTTAGAAAGTGTTGCAGGTTTCGTGAGCCAATCAAATGTCGTCGCAATGCTAAAGTAACGCGATGGCAACTGGTCACCCATTTCTATTGTAATTGTGAAGCTTTTTATTGTTTGTATTTTTTTTAGTATCCAGGTAAAAAGGGCCAAAACATCACTGACCATCCTGAGATTCCCGCCAGATTGCGAGTGGAGATGTGGCTGGGACTGGAGAAACATCAACAACACTGGACTGCCCGAGAGAAGACTGAGGGAGAGTTCTGTGTTTACGCGGAAACAGTGCGTTTAAAAGTTTCATTTTTCTGTTTGCTGATATTATACAACATCAGAAACATCCTGTTTATTTCTTTTCTAATAGAGAATTGTGAGCCTTTTTACATAAAAAAAAAACACGTTATCAACTGTACTATCTTATTTAGACCATTAACGAAGAATTTATCGCATGTGTTAACTGTTATTAAGCTCTCTGAGTTCCATAGCGTTTGTATTCTCTTTTTTCTTTTAGTACGAAAACGAGGTGAAGCTTCCTATTGTTGGATGGTGTGACAATAAACTGACTCGTCCCCATTTCTCCGACGGAAGCGGAGACGTAAGTATCTTGGTAACGTCAGGAGAAGATGTGTCATATAACTGTAATTTCTAGTTCCCATTGCTGGCAGATTGGGATCTAGGGCTGACAAGTTGCGGGTTGAGTCTATTTTTCGTTTCCTTTTGCTTTCAGTTGGAGCTACCTAAAGATAAATTTATTCCCCCGGAGGGGTGGAGGTTTGAGGGACAATGGCAGAAGAAGCCAGAGCTTAGGTGAGAGAAGTATAGTCGTTGCTCGTCCCAGTTGATAGAATCTCCCCTTGCAGAAATAACCTTTGCCGACGCCTTTGCATTATGGCAAATAAAAGACAAGGGTTTTGAGAACCGATGCTGTTCAAGATAAAAGGAGTCTCCATTCACAGTCCCAATTTTGCGTCCTTTATCAAAAGCTCATTAGCAGGAACTAGTAACGTGTGTAAGTCTGATGCTGGTTGGCATTTGAAACGCCATATTTTAAGTATCCAAAATGGCGAACAGTGGATTTTACGCATGAAATATATTCTGGCTTCTCAGCTGGTCAGTGGTTGCGCCCAAAGCAACTCGATTTGTAAGCAGTCAACCGACAGGATGTTTTTCTAGCTGCAAAATGGTAACCTGCTATGGCGAAGCTTCCTTTTGAAACTGACAGAACTGCAATATATTCGCTTGCGTTCACTGCAAGCTCTGGATACAAAAAAAAAAAAAACACTAACCCTTTCAATGCCACAAGTGACCCAAGTAAAAATTCTCCTTATAATTCCTATCCACTACCGCACAAACAGATTATAAGAATTGAGAACATGTTCACATCAAGGATACTAAATCGATCAACCGCCACATTCTTCGAACTAGAACATAAGGAAATGTATAGTACTTGCTCAGGAGAATTTATATTCGATCTTGGCAGTGAAAGAGTTAAGAAAAACATTTACATCGTGCACACAGTAAACGATCCAAGGTCTCGTGACTGCTATTGTTCACTCTCTACTTCGTCAGTTTATTCCACGATCCGGATGAAGGTCACAGAGAATTTCTCGTGGAGCTGTTTGAAAACCAAGCAAGAGGCTTCCCTGGAGGAGACTTTAAACCAGCGAAACAAAACTGGACTGATGCGGTAAACTGCACTGTTCTGCATTGTTTAATTTCATGATCTGTTTTTTTTTTCTTCCACTGGCGAGAAATTCTGTCCTTACTGTTAAACGCCTGTACCGCTTTGCTAAAAATATATTAATTTCGAGGACTTGCGGCAACCCACTACCACTAAAACAAAAAACTCTACATGGCGAATGATTTATAAATGTACGTTTTTTTCTCTCGTTTTGCTTGTATATGTTGTAGTTCAATTTTATCCTTAGTTTAAATTTCATTTTCTTTTGTTTCAAACTCATTAGCATACATTATATCTCTCATTTAGTACGCACACTGTGATTGGTCAAAATTAAAAAGTTTGTTTTGAGATATGTTTTCTCCGCTTGGAAAAACTCAGTCCGTAACTTACAGTACGGACCTCGAATTCGGTTAGTAACAGGTATTTATAAGCCTCCGTCGGTCAGTGTCGACCATGGGTGAAACATCCTTCCATTAGTTATCCAGGCTGTCTTCTCGGCTTAAGCAGCTTCGCTTGTGGCTCTAAAGACCAATGCGAGAGTGGCAGTATCTGTCGCAGAGGTCACATCTGTGAGTGGTCTCTGGTCTGTTGTTGTACTCCTTTCTGCGAGCTCGCTTCTCTGCTGCTGCCGCTGTCAGTTTTTCTTCACCCAGCTTCAGTTGTTTGTGAAGGGTGCTTTTCCAGCTAGCACGGTCTGCTGCTAGCTCTTCCCAGGAATGAGTGTTGATGTCGAGAGCCCTCATGTCTCTCTTGCAGATGTCTTTGTACCCCAGCTGTGGGCTGCCGATGCTTCTACGCCCTGAGGCAAGCTCTCCGTACCAACAATGAATAATAAAATTTAAACCAAGGAAAAAATTAAACCACAACATATATCACGAGATATTCTTTTTCGCACTTTGCATTTGTTCCCAACTGCGAATCCCTCACTTATGTGTCCCCTAGAACAACGATGAAGTTCCTGAACCAAGTATGCAGCAGCCTCCCCCCGGCTGGAAGTGGACCTCTAAAGACTGGGAAATAGACAAGAACCGAGCAGTTGATGCTGAAGGTTAGTGATGTGTTGGTTGGAATAGATGAGACGACGATGCTTTCCTCCCTAGGGGGGCTAGATAAAAAAGAATTACGGTGAGGCGGTAGGGTGGGTCAAAATAGACAGTTTCAAGAATTGTAGCTCTTTATATACTCTTGGCACCTAAAACATTGAAATTTCCTTTAGTTACTTATGAATGTTTTAAAGACTTAAGGCAGTCAGCAGAAAAAGCTTTGGTATAAAAATTTGGTTATTTAGTTTTCTTCCGGTCAACGAATTTAAATTTAACTTTCTTTGTTTTCCTCAACCAATAAACGCTGTTAGATAGGAACCTGGCTTCGTAAAATCGTTACGGCGCTGTGCAAAAACGCGAATTCCACTACCTCAAATATACCAAAATGTTCTTAAAATATCCTTACATTACCGTTAAATTCGGAGCTAACCATCCCCTTTTCTACTCCTACCCAAATTCAAAGGTGAGAAGAGGTTCGACAGTTGTAATTAAACAACAGTGTTTCTTTCTAGAAACTATCGGCTGATAGTTGCCCCGCGGAAATTTTGTTCTTAAAACAATTATGCTACTACAAATATACTATTATACATGCAGTTTTATTGTGTCGTTCATTGGCACTATTGTTTGGTCCCATCCTCGTCATCGTTTCATCGTGGTCGTGTTTTGCTTAATGTTCCTTGTGATATCTCTCGTAAACAGTCAACGGCCGCACTTTTCATTTCGCAAAGGCGCCGTTTTGTTTTATATATCATCAACCGAAATTCACTTGGGCAAGGATTACCCAGAAACCCCAGCATTATTCACCTCCTAGGAGGTGGACACTGGGAATATCCCGAGGTGGAGAGCCAATCAAATTGCTCAAAACTTCAAGGTCGCTGAGTTAGAAATACTAAACGGGTTTTATTTGTTAACCTCAGGTTGGGAATACGGAGTGAATCCTTCTTATGGTGTGTACGGACCAGTCATGAAAGCCTATCATTTGTGCAGAAGACGACGGATTGTACGGAAAAGGGAACTTGTGGACATCAACGCAACAAAGAAACAGGTAAAATTTCTTTATGTAATTGTTTAGTTACGTTTTCTACAGTGCACACTTTGATGAGTCAAAATTAAAGTATTGGAAGATTGACTGTGATAATAATAATAATTTTCTTTTATTCTTGTTTTTTTTTAAAATCTTTATTGAGGTGACCGACGTCACACAGAAGGGACCTCCTAAAAATACAAGAAAAACCTACTAACTACAACTACAATATATGTATGTCTACTAAAAATATACGATAAAAACTAAAAATACAAAGATTTAAAAAAACTAGTAATTACAAACGATATATAAATGGTAAATAGTCAGAAGAGAACAAAAATTTTGCTTTCGAAAGATCAATTTTAAAAACAGAGTTTGATTCTCGTAGTGACAAGTTCAACTTGTTCCTACGGCTGCTGCAGAATTTATAGTTGTCATGTCATGTGTAGTTGTCAATAATATTAATAATAATAATAATAACAATAATAAATAAATAAGGATTATGGCTTTAAAGATCACGTCATTTATGAATATTTCGGAATAAAAAGTAAAAAAAAACAAGCATTTCTTCAACCGTGGAATAATGAATACCGCTTTCTGTAATGATTTATCGAAGTCAGTTGTTTTTTTTTTTGCGGAAGCGGCATTCCGCAACTGTCGAACACAACATAAAGCCTTATTTTTACCCGAGACGATTTAAAGCTAACAAGCTTGGCCTAGGGATCGTTTATACTAACTACGAGCAGAAACTAAGCGAAGAATCGCAACTGAAGGTTGACCTGAAAAAGAGTATTTGGTGATACATGTAGCTAGTATTCATAGAAGAATGAATGATCAATTGTCAGTCCAGTTGTCTAGCTTCTGAAGACGTGATCGAACTCGAAGCAGACAAACCTTTGCAAAAATAAATATTACTGCAAGTTGCTCCCAACCACGATGTATACAAATTTCTCAGTGGTGAGCTGACTTGGACCTTATTGTATCTTCCTGCAAATGTAGTTCTCCCATTGGCTACTGTGCAATTTATGTCCATTTTTTCTCTCCATTAGGATCACTTACAAAAATTGTTAGCAGAGGGGTGGGGTTACGCTCCCATGTTTAACATGAAGTTTCACGCCACCGAAAAGAAAATGGATTTTGTGCGAAGACGACGTTACCTGCTCAAAATGGTGCCAAACTCTGGGAAAATTGACGGGGTTTCCTGCAAGTTGCCTCCTGTGCTGCGTGTTCAACTAAAAAGCAAAGTAAGAAATATAGCTTGGCTTATTATATCTCTCAGTTGGTACGCGCGCTGTGATTGGTCAATTTAGCGGGCCGTACTTCACTGAACGGCCCGCTAATTTCAAAAGTTTGTTTTGGTCGCCAAAATGTCTCCAGAGATATTATTAATATCTTACAAACCTCGCTTTCTCGGTCCGTACTGTAAGTTACTGATCCTCCTTTTTTCCGCTTGGATTTATGGCCCGAAAAAACTCGGTCTGCAACTTACAGTACGGACCGAGAACTCGGTTAGTAAGAGGTATTGATGCAATAACTCACTGCACATTAGAACGCGAAGCTAACAACACATTTGACGTAATTTGGTTTAAGGAGACCTGATAAAAAGCGATTCACTCGATAATATTACCATTTAAGACTATCCCTTGCGATTAGCTTACACAACAACTACAGCACGATTCGTACTGCGGAGTTGATAAATTCCAGCTTTGAGAAACGTTAAAGTACCAAACATTGCAAGAAAGATAAAGACAACGAGAACAACTTAGAGTAGTAGTAAAAAGCGGGTTCTGGGACAAAATCAAAAAAAATAATAAAAAATCGGTTTCTGGGATAAAATAAAAAAAAAAATAAAAAAAAAGGGGGTTTCGGATTCTGGGACAAAATCAAAAAAAATAATAAAAAAAAGTTTCTGGGATAAAAAAAAAAGTTTACGGAAAAAAAAATATGATTTAAAAGGAAGAATAATAGTATACAATACAAAATGGAACAATTGAAAGATGTTGAATTAAAACGAATTGTGAAAGAATTACGTATAAAGGGTAGAAATGGTATGCGAAAAGAGGAAAAAATAGCAGCATTACGTGAAATGGGTATCAATACAAATGAAGATTTGGAAAATTACAGGCAAAGACAAAGACAAAGATTTAATGAAGAACAACCACAAAGTCCAAGAAAAAATTATTTTTATTACTGCATTCATGGAAGGTATAAATATTACTGTAAAGAATGTGGTGGGTCTCAAATATGTGAACACAATAAGCAAAGATGTGTTTGCAAAAAGTGTGGGGGTTCTCAAATATGCAAACATAATAAACAAAAACAACAATGTAAAGAGTGTAATGGTTCTAAAATATGCAAACACAAGAGATTTAAGGATTATTGTAAAGAGTGTGACGGTAACCAGATATGCAAACATAAAAAAATTAAGGTGTTTTGTAAAGAGTGTGGAGGGTCTCAAATATGCAAACACGATAAAATTAAGTATGCTTGCAAAGAATGCGGTGGATCACAAATATGTGAGCATGATAGAATTAAGTATGTTTGTAAAGAATGTGGTGGATCACAAATATGTAAACACAATAAATATAAGTATAGATGTAAAGAATGCGGCGGATCACAAATATGCGAACATAATAAACAAAAACAACAATGTAAAGAATGCGGCGGATCGCAAATATGCGAACATGGAAAACAAAAAGCTTCCTGTAAGAAATGTAGAATAAAATTAAAAATAAAAATGTGTGAAATTGAGTTTAAATATATCAACTACAATCGAAATTGGTATACTGATTTTATTGAATTAATTAAGAAAAATTTAACAAAAAAAATCGCAATAAATCGCGATTCATTGGATGAAGACTTCATTTTGTTTGAATTTGGTTTTACTAATTTTTATGAATATAGTGAGCTTTGTTTTTTAGTTGATGTTGATAAAAGTTTACCAGATGATGAATTTGTTTCAGCGCTATTAAGTAAAGCTATTGATGAATTTGATTATAGTTTGGAAGAAAAGTATGATGATTTTGTTCTTAATTCAATTATTGTAAAAATGGATATAAAAGTATAATTTTAAAATTCTAGAATTCACAACTAAGCTATATTATGTTATATAACGCCTGTATGTGTTATATAACAAAAATTTATCTAAATCTTAAACTAAAAGTTATGGGAGAACCCTTAAGATCAAGTTTTTCCCATTCATTGTCTAATATTATTAAATCAAAGTGGTTTATAAGACTCTCATATTTTCGAACTGGAATTGTTGGATAATCCTTTGAGGGTATGTTTGCAAGTAGGTGTGATGGTGAGAGTTTCACAAGCTCTCCATATTTGGTTTTATTAATATATGAAGACTTATTATCCACTATACTACACATAAGTCTCAGAGGTTCTTTAATCTGAATATTTATGGGGTATAATTTACCAGGATTTATAACTTCAGGAACACCTAAACCAATCGACAATCCTCTAGTAAGTCTAATTTTGAAGTTCTTATTTGAATATAGATAATCAAAAGTATCAGTCTCAATTATTGTTATCTTTTCCGTATCAGGATCATTAAGAAAGACTGATTGAATATTACGAATAGAATATGTACCGGGTTGAATTATTATGAAGCCCTGATTCTTATCATTTAATAATGTCTGTTTATCCTTGAAATTAATCAATCTTTTAGTTTTTATATTGCAATCAAGAAGCTGTATTTCCCGAAGATTTTTCAGAGGAGGATCTAAATAAATCCTAGTTTCTGATTCATACATTGTTATGCTTAACATTTTTTGTTTTGATTACATAATATTCATCTTTAAATCGAGCTTCCGCTTTGCGGGGAGGGCTCTGCCCGAATTTGCTATGGCCAGCTACGCCGTAATTTCTATAATCAAAACATTAACGAAATAAAAACCAAGCTATTGCACCACCAAAAACCATAAATACTATCAGATTATCTTCATGTTGAGTTGATTTAATATTATTTTCTGGTTTCATTGGATCTGTTTGTGTTGTTTCTGATGGTGGTTTGTTTTCGGTTTTATGCGGTAATGAAACTTTTGAAGCCCCCAAATTATGGTTTATTCCAACAGGTTTTGTTTCAGTATTTAATGAATTATTTACCCCAAAATTCATATCTTCAGTGGCTTTCATGAGTTTGTTATTATATCCAACCACACTTTCTGTATTTATAATCATATTACTCGGTATCAACCAAACACCAGGCGCGATAGCTAAATCAAGTCGTAATTTAGTTTCATACACAGATTGTTGGTAATTTTTAATAGAATTAGAAATATCATTTTCTATAACAGAACTTTCAAATAAGGCTAAGAATTCTTGTTGTGTCTCAATCGCACCACCACCATTACCATAAATTGAATTTCTTGTATTAACCTGTGCCCCTAATATGCAGTATACAAAAGCTTCAGCGGATCGATTTAATCTTCCAAGTCCAGCTTTAGTGAGCCCATGTCCACTTGTTGGGATAAACCAAGCATATTTAAAATCGGCAAAGTCATCGTTACGGATAAATGAGATGAGATTACCCTTTTCTTTCTTACCTCCTTCATCAGCGAATTTACCGCCTTCACCGGGCCATTGATCTGCTTCAAAATCATAATTTCTTACAATATGTATATTTTGATATCCCCCTCCTTTCCCATGATATCCTGCACCGTAATCAAGGAATATATCTCCTAATCCTGAATTTCTTCCACCTTTCCATCTAAAGTCAGCCGAAGGCTGGGCCCCGCTCCGCGGAAAGTCAGCCGAAGTACTAACTCCAAATTCAGCGCACAATCGTTGATATGCAACTTTACTATATGGATTATTATTTATCACAAAAGGTTGTTCGTCGGGTAAAGGAAGACTTAATTCATATAATATTCGTCTTATTGTAAAATACACATGAAACTTTATGAAGCTATTCACTACTTTAGGATAATTTAAACTCTCAAAAGGACTTATCCCACAGCCAGATGTAGCACACCATACTGCAAAGTTAAGCTGTTGAGGCCAATAATTCATATCAGGATTATTCAACCATCTTCTACTTTGTTTTGCAGTATTGAATGTTACAACTTGGGATGTAAATATGTTTCTCATTTTTGCTGTGAATTTCTTTGTATTTGAAACGTATATATCCAGCGACGTTAGCATTTTTGTTATATCAGTTGTAAAGTCATCAAAGTTAATAGCTGGTATTGAGTATTTTTGATTTGTAATGGATAAACTTTTTGGAAATGAACCAACCTTAACTTTATTTTCTAACCCTAAATCTTGCCATAATAATGTTTTCAAATTAATAGGAAGATAATCAGTCCAAGTTTTTCCAGTAGGATCATCATTTGACATAACTGCTGTACCATTAACTTTCCATTTAATATATCCTCCATATGAATCATTCACAAATGTAAATTTATCAAGGTTGGCGTTTGGGTACCTATTTTTGAAATCGTCTAATAACATCTTATTCTTTGTGTTTCAGATAATCTGGTCTTTAGATTAAGAATAAGATGTAAAGTATTAATCTTCACTAGTATTTCTAATATCCGCCGATCGCTGAATTCCTGCAAAAAAATTACAACCCACATCAGTTCTCTCATATGAAATTTTTAATGACCTGGAGTGGTTAACTCTTTTAATATTTCCGCCCGAACTTCTCTCCTTATCTGAGACATGTTTAAGTTTTTTTCTGTATCTTTCCTAAATTTTTGTCGAACTTCTAGTTTTAGTTTTTGAAACTTTTCCAACTCTGCTAAAATTATAGAAAATTCTTGATCAGATATAACATTATCTTTCAAAGCTTTTGAAACCAAGTCGTTAATAGTGTTTAATTTTGCTTTTGCTATAGAAACTGTCTGTTCATGTTTACTAACTTTATGTGAAAGTCGTTTAGAAGCTGAACCGAATCCAACCGATATTACCCCACAAATACCCCCCACAGCCCCTAATGGTATACCAACAACAGCACCAAAAACAGTAAGGGAGGTTCCAAGTCCACTTGCAGATAGGATAACTGAAAACACCCCACTACTAACACTTATTTTTGTAAAAATCCCCCTAGCTCGATTATACTTTTTTCTAACTTCCTCATAATGTTTAATTTCCTTCTCAAGATTTTGTAGTACTTCACATGATTTTTGTAGTCTGAAATTATTAGGATCGCCATTCGTTGGTAATTGTGGATAAATTCTATTGTAGTCATCCATATTGTATTTTACTGATCAACATGATATCTTTAAATTTGTTACTTTCTCTTGCTCCGCGGCCCGTAGGGTCTCTTTTCATTTTTTCCGCCTTTCATTTGTTCCACAAAATATAGAACCACAGCCATTATTAAAAGCCAAGCATTCTTACCTAAAAATCCAATGACCTCGCCCGCCGTTTTGAACATAAAGCTGACTATTGCACCAACCATTCCAGGCAATATTTCACCGAGTTTCTTACCAATAGCTTTAAACCCATTACCAACACCTTTACCTAATGTGGTTAGGCCTTTAGAAAGATTAGAAACGATAACACCAATAACAACACCAACAGCACTCACAACTGCAAATACTGTAAAACCATACTTTTTGAAGATAGCCTTCACACGTTCTCGTAATGACATTCCTTCCTGAATTTGCTCAGTCTCGCGCTCCCGGTTAGCTATTTCATTATCATCCTCAGCAATTTCTCTATCTAAAGTCTCTATTCGGTTACTTTCCTCTGGTGTCTTCAACGGTTTATCCTCAAGGAATTTTTTCTCCTCCTTCTTTTTGTTTTGTGATTCTTTTATCTTAGTTATCTCACTATCATTATCTTCCACAACTTCTTCTGCTCTGGGACCTAAAGCATTTTTCAATTGATCAGGAAGTTTTTTACTTTTATTTTTTAATGATTTTAATTCACCATCTAGAAGAACATAATCACTTGGATTTCCTCTTCTTAAATTAACAACTATTGTTTTTATTCCATCTCCAATATCTTTGAAAAATGTTATGAATTTTGAAGTGTCTGCACGTGGATAGTAATTTTTGATTTCTTTTTCAGCATCATTCTGATCTTTCATCCTAGCATCTAACAAGGGCTGTTTTTCATTAATACCACCAAACGAGGTTTCTGCCTCCTCATCATCAGGGTTAATTACCCTAGTGGTGGAAGATATTGGATCCATTTCCATATTTTCTCTATCAACATCAACACCTAGATCAGCCGATTCAAAGTCTGGTATTTCTTTAGGTATATCTCCTCCTTCTGCCATGATTTTTTTACTAATCAGTAAGTTATCTTTAGACCCCTTAGGGGCACACAATTAACTAAAAGAATTTACTAACTGCATAACCCAATGCCAACATACCACCACCTACATATGCCATTTCACCCATCTTTTGATTTTCACTAGGTCTATAATAATCCTCAAATTTTGGTTCATGCATTTGACTATATAATTTCAAAGCTTCATCTGTATTCGAAATATTTTTTGATGCCTGATATTTTGCATCCTTTTGTTGTACTTTCCAATCAATTAGTTTCTGTCTTTTTTCTTGATATTCAGCGTAATCTTTTTGATATTTTTCCATTGCTTTATCATGTCGTATTCGTTCTGTATCTGTTTTATCACCTGAGAGATATTTTGCAAGATATGATCCACCAACAAAGGCGGTTGCATTCAATATTGCTCCTCCAAACATCATTGCTATTGTTGCCATTTTTTAAATTTGGGGTTATTTTCCTTTAGGTAGGGTTTACTACTCACATTGGTAAAATCTTTTGATCCTCTAAATATGTTTTTAAGTACATACTACCTGACAATACAACCACCCATTTAGCATAATTTGTAATACTTGAGGATGGGTCGTTCATAAATGATTCTCTCATAGTCTTTTTTGCTACATAACCAACAGCAGCTGCTAAACCAATAAGTACTGCTGAATCAGTAACAGTTTTCACAAGTTTGTTTTCAGTTGACATAATTTTTTACTGTATCAGAAAGAAACCTTTAAATCGCTTACTCATATCATTCCAATTTTTAGCGATTGTGGTGTTTGTGATGGTTGTGTGGGGATATTATTCGGAGCCGGTCCTACGGATCTTATGGGTGGAACTTGAGATAAATCTACTATTATATTTTTATTATCCTCCTTTTGTCGGTACCTCATAAACATATCAAATGCTGTAAACCCTATTCCTACAATAGATAAAACGGTTGTAAAAGATAGTTCTGGAAGCCATGCTTTCGCTTCCCGATTAGATTCACTCTCTACATTTTCATTTTGCTCTTCTTCACGTTTCATTTGCTCAGCAGCTCGCATGGTCTCTCTAGCTAATGCTTCTTTTGCTTTTTTATTATATTCAGCTAATTTCTTACCTGCTGCTACTTTTTTAGGATCTTTCTCCCTCTTTTTAGAAGCATTACCTTCAGTTTTTTCTTTTGGAGGATCTCTAGTAATTTGTTCAACAACTTCTTCAGACATTATTTTACATATCATTAAGAAATCTTTAGACCACTTGGGAATGATATGTAAATAAAATAATAGTATGCTTAGTAAACAGTATCATATCCGTTAGCATCTTGCTTAGTAGCCTGCTCAGTCATGCTTGAAACCTCTTGTATTTTATGCTCAGTCATACTTGCAACTTGTTGATTTTTGTTGAATTTAACATGTTTAGCAACCTGGAATAGCCCGCTAGCAAGTGCTGTCAGTCTTCCTGCTTTCAATGCTAATAGTCCTAAAATGTTTGTTAGTTCACGATTAACCAAATCATCATTCTTCAAATCATCACAAAGAGCTTCTATATCATCCACTGGAACCATGTAAGAAATAACTTTAGAAACTAATTGAAGAGATGAATCTACTAATCCACCACTAATTTTCTTACCTAATACTGCTTGATACCGATTATAATATTTTTCTACATCTTTTACTGATAATTTTTTTACATCTCCCAAACTCATATCAACTCCTAAATATTCTTTTGTAGTGCCCAGGGATGCGAGAATAGCTAGTGATTCTTGTTTAATTTCAAGATCCCCAGATTTTACATTGTCTTTTACCTCAGGCTGTTCTTCTATATAATCTTCAACTTCTGTCATCTTATAATTTTCTAATAATACAAAGATTCTTTTAAATCACCTCAGGGATCTCCAAATAACATTGAAATGGAAATCTTAAACATAAACATAGTCTAGAATATTTTTCTTTTTTTAAAATTTCCACAAATTTTTTACTAGTTTCAGAGTCTAAATCACCTCCATAATCTTCGAAAAGCATCTTCATACCTTTCTGAGATGGATTATGGAATGAAACAACGCAGGCAACATTTTCACGGAATGGTTTTGCTATCGATGTTAATTGCTGAGTGAGAACCCACATTGATAATCCATGATGCCTTCCAGAGAATGCTAAATCTATAAACTTGTTTGATCGCTTCTTCAGATCACTCGAAACAGCACAATCATCTAAAATTATTAGTGTATTTGTTCCGGAGAATAAAGTTTGACAATCAGTCAACAATTCATTAATCTCATCTATATTACTTGCATCTGGTGATAATACAAAGAAACGTTTATCTCCTCGAGCAAAATTATGATAAGTTTTATTTTTAGAATAAGTTGGGCATATTAAAACAATGAATTCAAACAATTTTCTAAATGAGCCGCGGAGTTTATCTATGATGTACTTTGTTTTTCCACAATTTGTTGGGCCTGTTATAATACAATGAAAAGGAATTTTATCTCGTAATTCTTCCATCTTCCTTTTAGTCAGTACATGATTGATCTTAAGTTTGAATTCATAACCTCCATTAATGCATCAGCCACAACAAACATGTAACAAGTCATAATACCAGAACCAATAGGTATTCTTTTAATTTCTATTTTTATACCATCTTGTGCGTTGTTTAATGCCAGACCTCCACCATGAATGCTATTATCTGGGTGAGTTCTCAAATCAATCCACAGAGCAAACTTATTACCATAAAAATCCTTTTCTTTTACCGACCAACGGGAGGAACCTGGCCATCGAGCAAAGCTCTCCCCGGCGAAGCCGGAACGGGAGGAATCACTGAAACGTTTCTTTATTGACTCCCAAAAATCTGACGGCACCATTCCCTTTGAGTAGAAACGATTTGGCACACCATTAACATCGATATTGATTGAGGTGATACCTGGATTGAAAAAATTCTCAGAGTCTCTAGCTCCTCCAACGTATGGTATCATAAACAAACATAATATCCCTGTAATTGACCTTCTAGGTAGATTAATATGCTGGTTTATAACACTATCAGTGGGTCTGGATATGGTGAAAGTTTTGTGTAGAGTAACATTCTCATAAAAGAATCCTTTACCAACCTGATAAGCTGCTTGTGCCTCACGAGCTAAGTATTCGCTTAATATACAAGAATATTCCAACTCAAGGTTTGTGATTTTGTAAGTTGGAATCTTTGTTGTATCTGAATAAACAACAATATCGTGAACTGGGGCTAGCGTAATCTCAAATATTAGTTGATGATCTAACGCTTTTGGATAGAAGACCCCATGATCATTGAGAATAGGATGATTTAGTGCGATGTGGTACTTGGTGTTATGTACTACTGCAAGTGCTACTTCTTTTGCGTCTGTGTCTACCTTATCACCCGCATTTGACCTTAGCTTCCTCATGTTTACAGAAGAAATACCTTGCCTTAATCTATCCTCACGTTCTTCATCTGATAAGAATAAGTCATGGTATGTTTGAAATACATCGTATCTTTGAGTATCCTGTAGTGTTTCACCTCCAAAAAGAACCTTGAGTCTGGATACAAGGTTACTACCTACATTATTCACTAGGGTGTTATTTTCATGCCCCTCAACAGTCAATTTAAATACCAGATATACGCTTCCTGGTACAATCACTAAATTTTCAGAAAGTTTAGGAATATTTATGTATAGAGTTTCTCCAGGATTGGCTGATGATGGGTTTAGTGTAATTCTATTCAATGTTGATTCCGCTTTCAAACCTAGTGGTACTCTCGGAATCCTGTTTGGATTAATTTTTTCAGACGTCATATTTGATTTATAAGATACTTTGGTTAATCTTTAAATGAGTTCAGACTTATCGAAAATATATTATTCAACTGACGGATATTGGAAAGGATATTCTGCAATTACTAAATTAGCTAGTAAAGCGAAAGTAAGTGAAAATGTAGCAAAACAATGGTTAGAGAAACAAGCAATATGGCAAATATATCTGCCATCTCCAAAGTATATTCCTAGACCGCACTGGACTGTGGATAAACCTAATCATATTCACCAAGCAGATTTATTATTTTTACCGCATGATAGAGTTGGAAGAAAAACATATAAATACGCATTAGTTGTGGTTGATGTTGCTTCTAGATACAAAGATGCTGAGCCATTAACCTCAAAAGAAAGTCATGAGATATCTAAATCTTTTGAAAAAATATATTCTAGAAAGTTAAAATACCCTAAAACATTAATGGTTGATCCGGGAAGAGAATTTATGGGTGAGGTTTCCAAACTTATGAATTATCATAATGTTAAAATACAAAGAAGTGAAGCTGGAAATCATAGATCCCAAGCATTTGTTGAAAGAGCAAATAGAATATTAGGTGAAAGAATATTTAGTCATCAATATGCACAAGAAATGATTAGGGATGCCCGATCGAGAGTATGGGTGAAAAGATTACCTAATATTATAAAAACTTTGAATAATACACCAACTAGATTAACAGGAAAAGAACCCGATGAGGCTATAAAACTGAAAGAGGTTGATATTGAACCTAAAAATTACCAACGAGTTGTGGGTCTTGATGAAATTAGATTACCTCCTAGTGTTAAAGTTAGATATTTATTATCTCCTGGGGAACTTGAAGGTGGTGAACGAAGAAGAGCCACAGATCCTATTTGGAGTATCAAAGTTTATGATCTTTCTAGAAGTGTTTTTTCGCCAAATCAGCCGGTTTTGTATTATTTAATTGATGGACCTAGTAGGGGGTTTGTAAGGGAAGAAATTCAAGTTGTACCATTTGATACTGAATTACCACCGGATTCTGTTTTAGTAAGATAATGACCGATTGCATAAGTATGTATTTTATCCTCACAAATTACTCTCTTATCATCATTAGCAGATAGTGCAACTTTATTAACAGTTTCTGAAAAAACTTCATGCTGATGACTTCTTAATACATTCATATGTCTCATTTGTGGCTCTTTATTGAATAGACAATCCTTATAATCATCAAAGCTTATGTTATTTTCTACTACTGCCTTCTTAATTCCCTTACATTTCTTTTTTTCTTCTTTGCCTTCATCCATCCTGTAGGAGTAAAGCTTAGCTCGCAGGCCTACAAATTCGGCTATCTGCTTACCGCCAGCCTCATCTTTAAACATATTGATAACTTTTTTATTCACACCAGTCTCGATTCCAGATGGATGATCTTTTGGGTAATTACTGGTGTCAAACATTTCTCTCACATCTGGACTTATATCCTTGTAGAAGTCTTCTGTTTCTATCAAATATGTCAGACTATCCGTATCTGTAAAAAGCAATTTAGCCATTTCACCATATTTAGGTTTGATATAGTTATAGTGAAATTTAAACATTATTGTTTTACTTAGATCCAGAATGCACATGCCTAAATAAACAGGTTTATTGAATACTAACTTTGTTTTCTTCATGTGGATGGCTACAAGATTTTCACAAAAGATAGTACGATGATTATAATTTGGTTTTGATATTAATTTTTTCGCATCTTTTTGATTTGTAACTAATTTAATGTCAACCCTATTTCTAATGTTTTCCATGGTTTTACCAAATACACAGTTATTCATTAACTTGAAGAACTCTTTTTCAAAGTCGTTATTTGCTTTAGCTCTGAGGTTGGTATTCAATTCAATGTATGGTTTTAACCAAGCAGACTCTTTAAATGTAATACCCCTATGAATCTTTGTTATTTTTAATCCCAAACTTTCATAAAGTTTTAGTATTTCATGATGAACAACATATTTTTCCTTATTGTTTAGGTTTGGGATTAATTTCTCCACTTTATTAACTACAAGCCTCTCTGGAGCTAGAGGATAATCATTATGTAAATCATGTAGGTGATTTGGGTATTCCAAATCAACCTCTAATATACATGGTATATTTTTCCAGTCTGAAAGATCTTTATCAGACATCCATTTAAAACCATGAGTAGGTAGTTGTTTACTCATTCCTCCACCATATAAATTATTAGCGTCAAGATATTCTATATACGTTTTAGGTAGGTTGGGATCATATTCTTTCATGTATTGGTTGTTTGCTTTCCCATATCTAGTAGAAATCATAGATACACCGCCCCTAATTCCTTTCTCAATCATAAGCAGCATATCGATGTCGGTTAAAAGCTCCAAATTAACTTTCGTTAACTTTAATGCAGCATCCCAAGCTAGTCCTGGTGCTGTATAATACCAAGCAGGATCTAAACCATAATTCTTTTGGCAAACATCTCTAAAGTTCTCGAATACATCCGCTAAAAGTAGTACATCCGACTTTAGATATAGATCATGATATTCTCTCATTGTTTTCATGTTGAAGGTTTTCCATACATTTTGAGCGTGCTGGTAATCACCTTCTTTTATTTCTTCATCGTTTAGTTTAGAGTAGAATTCATCCTTTGGTGGAAGTTGGGTTTCATTTAGTTTTTCGAATTTGTCGAACCAATCATAGGGAAATTCTCCCTTTCTCAACAATAACTTTAATTCTTCACCTTTGAAAAACTTTTTAGTTTCACGCAGGTTTTTATCCGTTGGTGAAAGGCATTTACTTTTTGATAGTAAACAATTCTTACATTTTTCGCAATTACCAACGCCTTTGTAGTGAACAATTTTGGTACCTTCTTTGTATCTCTTAATACAATCCCCTGGTTTGCATGCATCACACTTTCCACATTTTGTAAGGTTATCAACTAAATTACCAAGACTACTTTGCATAAATTTAAATGAATCAATGAATATAATATCTCGCTTCACCTCAACATGTTTGCCTTCTTTATTTGTAAATGAATCAACCACAATCTGTTTTGTAAAAGAAATATACTTTTCCTCGTTATTTGGTATGCAGTTTATTTTATCTTCTGTTGTTCCAAGATTCTTTATAAAAAGATGAGCGTCATACCCAGATAGGTTATGAAATATTACTGGGAAAAACTTTGGAATCCTATAATTTAAGTTGCATTCATTATGGGCTGCTCCTCTATACTTTCCTGTAAGGTGACAGTGATCTAATACCTTATCTTCTCCCAATTCATATTCACAAATGTGGCAGTGCGTAGCATTTTCATATTCTTTTTTATCCATTTCTGACATATTCTCCGCTTTTTTATGGTATTTTGTTTTATTATAAATTTTCTTAATATCTTGCTCTAAATTATCTACAAATATCTGGGGGATATCATCATCTGGTGATTTGGCAGTATATTTTACAAGCTTGGTTGAAATAATTTATCATCAAAAGACTTTATTAGATAGCAAAATCCTGATGGTTTATGTTTCTGGTATTGTTTGGTAAAGCTTTTACTTTCATTTGGAGAACAGGTATGTATTTTCTCTGTAAAGCTCTCAAAGTCTGCATATACAACAAATGGTACGCGCATTTTTCCATTATAATTAATGAATTTAATATACTTTGGATTTCCTTCTTTATCCATAGGCAAAACAATCTTGACTTCTTCATTTGTGACGCAATATTCAAGATGTTTTTCCAATGATTTTTCAGCCTGGAATGCGTTTAAACATCTATGACAAAAATGCATCTTTGATTTATGTTTACTAACTTTTGAGGCTAACAATCTACTAATATTCTTTATCCAACAGTAATGATTATTTTCACCTTCTGATATTAGAAGTAGGTTTATTAGATAACCTTTTTGTTTTTTACTTATTCTTAGGGGGTATACATCACCTTCTTCATATCCATATACATTAATAGTGTAGTAGGGGTTTTGTTTTTCAAACTTGTTAATTTGTTTTAGTGAGGTAGGAAACTCCATTCCCGACCAGTCAAATTTATTTGAATTTTCTATCATTTGTTTGTTTAATCTTTCTGGATGAATTTTTTGTATATATACAGCTGATGTTACAGCCCACTTAAAACACTCATGATCATTTTCATTCTTAACATTTATAATAGCCTTCTTTTTTGCTAATATTTGTGGTAATTCAATATATGAACTTCCAACAAAAGGCTCGAAGGGGTCAATGTTGATATCAAAATATTCAACTTGATCGAATTGCCATCCAGAACCTTTATTTTGAAATTTATCAATTAATCCAAGTAAATAATTTACCGCATTATCGAATAATTCAGATAAATCAGTTGATAAAGTAATCGTTTCTACTTTTGAATGAAAGTAACCAAAGTTTTGATCAATCTTTCTTGTGGCGGGATTCTCTTTTTTAAACTTACACGTAAATATAAATTCCACCTTGATCGGTTTCTTTTTCTTGTTAATTAGATCAATAACTTTTGGTTTAATATGATTTAAAAACGCTTTAGGCCCATAACCTTTCTTTCCATTTATCCTATAAGTTTTCAAATAACCCCTTAATGCTGTTTGTTGTTCTTCTATATTTAATTGTTCATCCAATTCATCTCTCACACTATCAGATATATTTACATTTTTTCTAGGCTTGGGTTTTGTTTGTTTGTTATTAGTAAGTTTTATAATATTTTCATTGGTTAAATCTGCAAGCTTTTTAGAAAACTCATCTTTATCCATAACCTTAAATGAATAATTTCCCCAATTAAAAGTTTTGTTTGATGGCTTTTGTGGTTTTATAAAAGTTGGTGCTAGTTTCCTTTTTGTAATATTTTTTCTAGTGGTGGGTTTTAGCTTTATTGAATTTGGAGGAGAGCCGGGTGGTTGTTCTTCATTAAATCTTTGTCTTTGTCTTTGCCTGTAATTTTCCAAATCTTCATTTGTATTGATACCCATTTCACGTAATGCTGCTATTTTTTCCTCTTTTCGCATACCATTTCTACCCTTTATACGTAATTCTTTCACAATTCGTTTTAATTCAACATCTTTCAATTGTTCCATTTTGTATTGTATACTATTATTCTTCCTTTTAAATCATATTTTTTTTTCCGTAAACTTTTTTTTTTATCCCAGAAACTTTTTTTTATTATTTTTTTTGATTTTGTCCCAGAATCCGAAACCCCCTTTTTTTTTATTTTTTTTTTGATTTTATCCCAGAAACCGATTTTTTATTATTTTTTTTGATTTTGTCCCAGAACCCGCTTTTTACTACTACTCTTAGTTACAACTGAGCTCATAATAGATAGAGCTGTAGGTCTTATGGCACCGTGCATGTACGTGGTGGCAAAGAGAGTGGTTACATGTATAGCGCAACGTGACACAATATATACTGTACCTGTCATTCTTTCAGTGACCATTCTTTCAAGCAATTGCCACATACGAGACGATTGAATTGTCATCTAGATAGGAATTTGATTACGATACTATAAAGCGGATTTGAATCTGATGAGTTGCCCCTCGGATATCATGTTGAAATGAGAAGAAACTAAACACGTGTTTATTTCAGGACAGTGAGAGCGCTTTGTGCTTGTCTCCACGGATGTTTGTCTCCTTCAAAAGTAAGCTTACATTCTTGCTATCCTTTCACGTCTTTTTACTTTCTTTACAACCCTTATTATTATTAATAGACATAGATGTACTCTTTTTTTCTTGGACAATTCTGTCCAAGGGGGAAAGGCGCAATGAGGTCATCCCTATGTGAAGCCCAACCCAAAGGCCAGACCACAACACCAGGAACTACGTCCCCTACTCTTTACGATCAGTGTTTAGGTTCTTTAACGTCCCACCAAGTTATCATTAACAAGAGTTGTGAGACACGACCTTATCCGAGAAGAATAGAAAGTCTAGCCATTGGCAGATGTCATTACAAAGGCAGCACTTTCTCCCCAGTTATTTACAGACGCTGAGTGTTCGTTCGGCCGGGGCTTGAACCCGCGACCTCCCGCACGGCAGTCCGGTGCTCTATCAACTGAGCTAACCGGTCGGCGGCTTCAAGTATTATTACTTGTGTCTTAGTTATAGTTCGCGCAATGAATGGCCAATTAATTACAGGCTGGCAGTATTTCATTGACGCATCTTTTATAAGGCGATTTACTTCATCGCGAAACTGCCGCTTGAGTATAAAACAACCCACGATTATGAAAGTAAGTAAACTTTCTCCAGTTGTGGAAAGTTTTCTCAATTGATAATTAGGATAAATAGTTGCTTTCTTGTTTCGTACCTTCAAATTGCGGAATCTACTGGTAGCTTTGTTTTCACGCGAATTTATGAAAACGCGAGATCCATAAATCATCGTGCGGACCTGGAACTCAGTTAGCAAGCTGCTTATTACCCATTTTCTTCCTTGCAGAACCTCACAAGTATCAGTTATGGGCCTATATCTACCAAGCGCGTGACCTGATCGCCAAGGATGAGAGTGGAATGAACGGTAAATGTTGGAAAGGATTGTTTCACAACCAGGAGTAAATTGTTTGATATTATATTGTGGTATATTTTGCAGTTGACATACTATAACGCACGCTCTCATTGGTTGTTTTGTGGCAATGATTTATTACTGCAAGAAGGTTACAAGCAGAAGTATTAATATGCAATAAAATAAAGCCAATCAAGAATCAAATAGGGAATGTCGGCTCGCCGTCATTCTAAAGTACCCACTTCGGCTAACATATTCCAGTACTAAACTCGAGCTCAGTAAGAACTCTCCAAAAACACTTGCCTCTTGGGAAAAGAGTTGTTTTAATACGCTTTTGTCCCGAAATTGCCCATTCGGTATTGAATATCCTTGTAAACATTTTTTGTCTTCTTCTTGCAGATCCTTATGCGCGAGTTTCGTTCGCACATCACAGTCAGGTGACCAACATCATTAGCCAAACCCCTTGTCCAACGTGGGATCAAACAGTCATTTTTGCCCATGTGGAGATCAGCGAAGACCCAGAAAATGTTAAGCGAAGCCCGCCTACTGTTGTAGTGGAGCTATTTGACCGTGATAGTCCAATGGTACGTCACTGTACACCCTCTGCAGACCAATATCCAACTTCTCTTTATATTAACAATTCATTAAGCAAACAGGTTAAGAGAACTTAGAAAATCATTAAGTCAAGGTAATTCAATTGATCGAACACCAAATTCTTCAAACTTATGTGCATGGCAAGAAGTGAATGCCCCTTACTGAGGAAAATTGCTATTTTGATCTTGGGGTTTAAAGTGATGGTTGATCAGGTTTCAACGGAATATAAAGTCACGGTAGACTTATTATCTAATGTATTGTTGTTCTTTTCTTGCCATCAAATCGTTTTTCGAAACCAGATTGCCTCTCAGTAGTGTTTGAGTATTTTTTTCTCCCTCTGTCTCCCTTTTTTATCCTTTCCTCAATCTTCCCATAAATCGTTAGTGTTTTTCTAGTCCAATTAAACAGTTTCAAATCCATTATGCCTTTGTACAATCTCACAAACTAGCTACTCTTTTATTTACATAAAAAGGGAAAAGATGACTTCCTTGGTCGATGCATACTGGTTCCCAAAGTACGGCTGAAGGGAATTGAGGCCCCAGAACCAAAACTGATATGGCAGAAGATCAAAAGAGGCGACCATGAAGGCGGCGAGATGTTGGCTGAATGCGAGTTGTTTTTGGTAAAGACAATCTTTTCAGCATTGAGGTTGCAGCATATTGAGATTGCAGCATATTGAGATTGCAGCATATTGAGATTGCAGCATATTGAGATTGCAGCATATTGAGATTGCAGCATATTGAGATTGTAGCATATTGAGATTGTAGCATATTGAGATTGTAGCATATTGAGATTGTAGCATATTGAGATTGTAGCATATTGAGATTGGCTTTGGCGTTAATTACTTGTGGCGTTTAAAATAGTTCGCACTAAACCGGTCGTTTACATTTATTGCTTAATTACCAGAAAGTCGTATAATACGGCGTGTATTTCTTACGAATAAAAAAATGATTGCAAAATTGCGACTACAAAGAGCCAGCATTTTTTACCTCCTATTGAAAAAACCTATTACTATTCAAGATTCAAAATCTAGGTGGGTATGATTAATAACTCTGATTGATAATTTGTGAACAGACTGTGTTAATCTCATTTCACAGGATGAAGGAGCAAAACTTCCCCACCCTCCCTCTAAGCATGGAGATGTGTACCTTGTGAGGAGTAAAGTGAGGCCAGTTGTGCAGAGGAAAGCAGTGGAGGTAACACGTTGTACTAAGATTGATTAATTCCATAAAGTAAGAATCCAAACTTGGCATTAGTCTAAGAAAAGAATTCTTCACCACGACAAAAAATAAATGCAAAATAATAAATACAAAGACGAAAAAAAAGAAAACAAACAAAACAAATGCGAAATGATATTTTTTCTCTATAGTTCTCAACTTACACTACGAAATAGTCCAACACTTCGCCCTAGATTTTAATAGTTTTAAATTCAGTTGCACATGAAAACGTTCCTAAGAAATGAACTTGGTTTATGCTGATTCAAGTAACTTTGTGAAAGATGTATCCGAATTCTCGCTATAGGAGTGGAACGAATAATCGAAAGATCATGGGCTCTAGTCCGACTGGGATAAATCTGCTTGGCTTTTCTCAAGTTTCAGTGCCATGATTAAAAATTTTATATTTCACAGCCCTTTATCTCCATCTTTATATCTGTGTTATGGATTGAGGCTTAAGGTTTTATTTAGTAATATTCATTGTGTAAACGTTATATGAATTTTCCAGAGTCTTTCTCTATTGGTCACTATAATATATAAGACACGAGAGACAGTGCTTCGTCACCTATCAAACATCGAGAAGAGAGCTGAAAATACGACGCGCAGCGAACTATTTTTGACAGATTTGTGTTGTTTGATATGGGTTGAAACACATATCGAGCTTCTGTAGTTTCTCGAACGAAAGTATTTAGAAGGATTAATAGAAAATGCAAAAGCGAGTTTCATCGTCACGGTGATTGATATTCGTTGTCTTTCCTTATTTATTATTGATGAGTTTGAGGTTATTAAGTCGATCACTTATCGCCGTTAGGCCAAACTAAAAGACAAACTTGAAGTACTGTAATTTTCAAATGATAGGTCCTTTGTTGGGGTGTGAGAAATATGAAGAAGTTTCAGTTGGCAAGTGTGACTTCACCATCTGTGGAATTCGAATGCATGGGAACTATAATATCGTCACCTGTCATTGAAGATACCAAGAAAACACCGAATTTCAAAGAGCCTATTCTGGAGAGACAAATACTGGTATGAAGAAAATTCTTATGCGTTTCTTTCATGAGTTCAATGTGCTCTAAGCGTGAAAGCTTTTCAGTCGTGCTTTTCAAGACTAATCACTCGTACGGTAAAGACATGGGTTTAGAGGAGGTCACAGAAATCATGGCGTCAATGCAGGACAAGATACAGTGGAGGAAGTAGTCATGAATGCTTCGAGCGGGAACTCGACCAAGTGGTCGTCGCAGCAGAAGCAGGGTAGGTACGTGGTGTAAGCATCGTGTATGGCTATGGAGAGCAATGTATGCCATATATTCACTAACGGGGAACCACTATATGATGCTTACACCACGTACCTACCAGAAGCAGTAGTAGAAGTCGTATTCGTAGTCGTAGTAATAGTAGTAGATGTCATCAAGACTATAGTTGGCTATGAGGGGTATTCGCAGATCAATGAGCCACTTATTCATCAAAACGTTTGGTTTAACACTTCTGTAGGATAGGAAATGCACTGGCTTGTAAAAATGCTTGTAAAACATTCAGTGTGAATAAATCTGCTGACAATAAGTGGTTTAAAAAGTAAGGTATTTGAGAAGCTGTCGCTTGATTTTCCTCGTTAATTACGTTCAAGCATTACATGTCAAAACCTCTATAGTTTTCGCCAAACTCTAATGCAATAACTCATACATTTAAACACATAAGATGGGCTATGTTCCATTTTTAGTTTCTGTGCGGCATATTTTCAGAAGATGGTCATTGTGCCATATATTTACAAAGCAATTTGCTCTTGCGTTGTTAAATTGTTGTTTTCTACTTGAAAGAATCTTCCAGTGGATGACATGTATTCTCCGCCCATCAACATCCGGGTCCGCGACAACCGTGCGTTTGGTCGCAAGCCATTGGTTGGTATACACTCGGTCAAGTCCCTTGGGCGCTTCACATGTGCTCTGCCAAGTTCTGACGAGGACCTAATTCAAGTGGAGGGTATATAAAAGTTCCTTCAAATTCATGCTCATGTTTCCTTTAGGCTTTTTGCAGAGAAGTATGACGTTAAATTCGACATATAATTTGCCATAATACTATAAAAGGAAATAAAACAGCAACAGCTTTCCGTTCCAATGGACAAACAATCATAAGGAATGTTGAGGCAATTCCAAAGAACAGAAAATTGGAAATTATTTCAAATTTTTCTTGGGTTTTCATGGGCACTTTTTCTGTTTAACAACTAAACAAGCGTGTCTGGTTACGGATAGACATTGTTTCTTAGCCTTCCTTTCAGATTTTCTGTTTTGATGTGAAAAGAGTCTGAAGAGGAATCAAGGGAAAACACAATTTTGAATTGTCTTTTCGCTTGCGCTATTATTTTCTTTCATTTCTATACATTTTTTGACTTTATCTTATAGGCATCATTTTAAAAATATAATTTCTATTGATTTTCTTTGTACTTTGTCTGCATTAGTTGATACTACAGATGCGCCACCAATTAAGAAAAAGGTGTGGCCAGAAATAACAGAGGAACCAGACGGCACAGATCAGACCTCAAACAAAGAAAAGAAGAAGAGAGACGTAAGTTGTCGCCTGCAAGGAGCTGGGTTGTATGTTGCATGTTTATTTGCCACAAGATTAATAGTATTACAAGGACGAGCAATAATAATGATAATAATAACAATAATAATAAAGTCACTGATTAAAAAAAAGGATGGATGTTACAATAATTGTGGCGAGGAGACCCCGAGAAACTGCTGGGCTGATTAGAGGGGCTACTTCATATGATTTGTATGGTGTCCTCATCTACCTCCGTGATGTGGGGATAGTTTCTAAAGAAACTGGTGCTGCGTCGGTGGGAAATTGAAACACAAGAAACTGGGTAAATCAAACGAGTTGATTAAGTAAGATATACCACCGTAAGGTAAAAGGGAGGTGCTGACGTTTCGAGCGTTAGCCCTTCGCTCCGACGAAGGGCAAACGCTCGAAACGTCAGCGCCTCCCTTTTACCTTAGGTGGTATAACTCACTTGACCAACTCGTTTGATTTACCCAGTTTCTTGTACCTCCGTGATGGCTGTGGCTTTCATACGTCATAGAACGATATAGCGAATAGCAAGAGAGGTTTTGTTTCAGCGCAGGGGCGGTGATGGTATATAACAGCGCCTACTAGTGGCCAATGACATGACGTAATAGGTCTTTCCTCTCATAGAGGTCACAAATGTCATGCTGTAGTTGTCACAAGAATCATGATAAACAAATTGATTGTTTTATCATTACTTCTGCTCCTGAAAAAGAGTTTTCTTTTTTGTTTCTTTAACATATTTACTGATTTAAGTGGCACACATACATCACATACCAAACAACAAAATACCAAAAGGAAACAAAGTTCCAAGGACTGAAAGTGCCCGAAAAGTTGTAGCTAGAGCTGCTGTATACACGAAAATACTTCCGTCCTGCTAGCAGTGAAAAGAACCTACGTAAATGATACTTCTGCTCCATAGATGTAGGCTACGTAACCAAGGAGATGACACTGAGTCTCCGTGCCCTTACACTGAACATGGATTCTAATGGTTGTCATTTTTTCTCGTAAAGTTTCGATAAAGCTCATTTCGAATGGCAATCTGTTTAAAAATAAATAAAAAATATTTAATATTTAATACCAGAATAAATGGGAACATTCATGGACTGGCACTATTTCCCATATCTGATACAAAACACTCCCATGTAAGTTTCATGAAAACATGCCGTTAATAATGCTTATTTGAAATTGCTCCATTTGTTTAGAACTTGGCAAAATCAACTTTATAATCCAAATAATATTTTTGTCCGTCTGTGACTGGTGAAAACGTAATACGTTAAGTTTAATTTTGGTAAGGTGACAAAGCTTTTGGCCGAGTAAACGTTTTTATCCCTGTGGAGAATCGGTTCCCTACTCTCGGTGGACCCAGTTCGCCACAGAATAAAGTCGATTGTCAATTCAAGTTGTTTGAAAAAAAAAAAAAAGAAAAGCGTGTAATAAACACTGAAATATCATGCATGTTTCTGCGTTATTTAATTGCTAGCGTTTATTTAATGATACAAAATGCAGGAAGCAGACAAGTTTGACTGGTGGTCCAAGTATTTTGCATCTTTGGCGGGAGCTGGTGGAGCGGCAAGATCTTCCAAAGGCGAGAAGGTAGTTTACTCCTAGTATACGTTATGTTCGATTCATTTTGGGAGAACTTGGGTTTACTTTTTCCAAGATTACCTGTGACAGCGCCGAACAAAAATACATCTTAAATTATACCGGACTGGTCAAAGTAACGCGTAACTGGCTTGGCTTGTTCTTGACTTACAAAACTTGACCACTCAAAACATGGCAATCGGCAAGCATTCTCTACGTCAGGGTGACAAAGAAAACCGAAAAGAATCTAGAACAAAAGTTAATCTTCCAATGAGGCACCCTACATTCCCTCGCCATTATTAATTAACGAAAGCTTTCACCCATCTAATTAATCAAACCCCTACTCTTTGCAAACAGTATGTGGGTTCCTTAACGTCCCACGAAATTCTACGAACAAGGGCTGTCAAACGGGACCTAAGGTTTATCGTCCTTATCCGAGAAGACTAAAAAAGTCTAACCATTTAAAGACGTCAATCCTTGTAAAGACAGCACTTTCTCCTCAGTAATTTAAAGACCCTCAGTGATGGTCTGGCCGAGGTTCGAACCCAAGACCTTCCGCACTATGAGCTAACCGATTCACTTTCATTTACTCTTTGCTCCACAATAGCACAGCTCAAAGATTCCTTTGAGTATAAACTATACACATACCACTTTCCTACCATTAGCTCTGACGAAGGGCTTATGATAGAAAAATCGGCACCCCTTGCGGTGGTAGAGCTTCAGTACGCTATCAGTGCTTTTGATAAACCATTTCTTTGGTGCATGTGTGTAGGAGGAATATGTCTAATGGAATTGCAACCTCTATAAATATGCTTATATTCCAAGAGTTTTTGAAACTAATAGCTTCCCTTTGTTTCCCTAGATCTGATGCACTGCAATGTTAATCAAGGCCTTGTTCTCATCTAGTCTAAGCTCCACCTATTCATTTTTTAATTAATTTTTAATTAATTCATTTTTGTGCAGATTGTGGGAATGTTCACTACTGGTAAACAGAGCGATAAAGCTGACTTCCAGGATCATTCAAGAAAATATCTGGCGAAAGGTTACGACACGCTGAAGGTAGATTGTAATAGTTTTATATACAGATGAAAAGTTGGAGCCAAATTGTTTACTTCAATAAACGGTGCAACAGTGTAGTACTATTCAGTAACTTTCCAACAAATGCTCACTCTTTATGGCCTGATATACAGATAATTAAGTTGAAACCACACTGAAGTAAAACAAACGGCACCACAGTACAGAAATAACTTTCCAGTTAGTGGTTGCCCTTCATATTAGTTAGGACCGTAAACTGAGACGTTTCCTTTTGAATGAAATCAGTGGGACTAAGCGCATGGCGTCTGCTTTTGTTTTCTATAAACGTTCTAGATCTACCACAGAGAACTGGAGAAAGTTCCCGAATTTAAGGGATTCAACGACTTTATCGCCACATTTCCGCTGCGTCGAGGAAAAACAAAGTCGAACGATGAAGAGGACGAAGATTCAACTGTTGGGGAGTTCAAGGTATAGTGCGATACAAGATTTATCCAACTCACTGCGTGAGCTGACTCACCAACTACTGAATGAATGAAGATGTTAAAATTCTAAAACTCATTGCCAACTGAGATTTCATTAGCTACGGATAAATTGAAGGAGGTACTGTATTTGGGGAGATTTGCAATCCGATGAGATACGGCTGTATTGCAGCGTTAAGTTTATGGTTATCGTGAAGTGTAGCAATGTCAAGCTGCTCGGTGTTACTATTTCAAACAAGTTAATTGTTTATCACATATCAAAGACGAAGCCGATGCGTAGCGCTGTTTTCATAGTGTTGGGTATGTGATGGAACACTTGTATCGATTGTCTGATATGTGATGGAACACTTGTATCGAATGTTTGATATAGCTTCCCGCCTTACGAGATGATTTAAAGGGAAAAATTCTGATTGAAGCCGTTATTCATCAGATAGCCAAACTCGTGCGGTGCTTAATTTCCCTTTGGTTAATTTCCCTTTGGCTCTCTCCTGTGCCTCAGATAAACAAATGCTAAGCAGCCTTAACATCTCTCACATCTTGTTTTTTTTTTAAAGGGAGCGTTCCGTATTTACTCGATTCCTGATGTCACTGAAGCCACTTTGCCTGACACCATGTTCACAAATCTTCCCAGCACAGACCCTATTGAATGCACTGTTCGAGTCTACGTCGTTATGGTACGTGTAATTAACAAATATTCACCGTAGTGGAGATAAATATCCACCACTTTCACAGACGCTAAGGTGAACAATTGTTGAAGTAAATACCACACAAACTAAATAACTAGCTTTTATCCAAATGATTTCCTCTTCGGAAACCGAAACGGGAGGCCGTTTTGTTTCTCTTCGGCTGTTCGGAGGTGAATAGTAATTTGCTAATCACCTCCAAGTAAACCACTCAGAACACGCGAAATGAACTATTCACTTGTGTGGTGCATACGAAAATGCGATAAGAGCACAAATATTGCAATCTTGTTAAACGTTGACCGCTTCAATATTCTCTTCACTATTTAACAATTATTCGCCGAAGGCGAATAATTGTTTGAGTTTGAGTTTGAGGCGAATAATTTTAGTATAAATACACAGGTGATTATTTCAAAAAAAGAAAAGAAAAGCATTGCACAACACGAAAAAATCTTATTTCATCAAAAGCGCGCGAACGACTGGCAGCCATTTTGTTCGTCGAGGTGATTATCGGCTGATAATCCGAGATCGCGAACCAATCAGAGTATTTATACTAAAAACAATAAAAGGTTCCAATTCCCAGGTTAAAAGTATACCATATTTATAATTTCAAAACACTTTCGCTCTGCCATTGAAATCCTAGCAGAGTATGCAGGATGTTTGTCCCATGAACCTGGTTTAATGTCCTTGCTCCTTCCAGTCTGCTATAGCTCAGTGGTTGAGCCTTTGAACTTGTAATCGAAAGGTCGTAGGTTCCACTCCTAGTACGAGAACTCGGATTTGCTTTTTCTAAGTTTGCTTGTGATAATGCTGAAAAATACATCTTTCAAAGTAACACTTTGATTATCAATTTAACATTGAAGCCTTAATTTCAAAATTTGAATTCTTCTTTATGGTGCCGTGAAGTAGGGAATGTCTTACAATATCAACAGTCTATCACCAGTCATCATGCCCCTTATGTTCTCATTATCTATATTCAGTACTATAAATTCTGTTGGTATAAGTGGGAGAAATTGAATATTGATCATGTCCGGGACAAATGGTGGAGGCTCAACACCGTGCGGGTAGCCAATTCATACTGGGATTTTGGCTTTACGATCCATTACTGTTTTAACTCTAACACTAAACAGATTTTGGCATACTGTACGTTTGCTGGATTACGGCAACCCGCAAGAAAAACACGATGAGCGTCTCCGCACTATTAGCCTAAATTTTTCTCACGAGCACATGGCAAGAACAGAAACCTGACATCCCCATGGCACGTTGGTATTTGCCCGAATGGATATGGTAATCAATACGGACTACTAGAATTATAAACCTGTTGAGGAATAACCACAACAGATCACTTGTGGAATTTAAAACGTTGAAGAACCTTTCTAGAAAGATTACTAAGGGATATTCTTAAGCTTACCTCTTCGCTTTCATTGTAGGCCCATGAACTACAACCTCAGGATCCCAGTGGACTGGTAAGTTACTGTGTTTGACAGCGTTTTACATTAAAAAATGTGCTGTCCCAAAGATGCAGTAATTTATTATGCTTTATTATATGGCTACAGTAGAACGCGCGCGCGCTCTGATTGGCTGCTGAGTGGGCATGATTTTCTTGTAATGACCGGGCATTATGACCTCGAATAACCTCTTGCGCGCGCAAGTAGATATTGAAAAACCCTTCCTTTTTGCTTTTTCCAGTGCTTCAAAAGCCATATAATAACTTATTAAACTCTTCTGTTCGGTTATTACAAGGAAAACCCGAATCCTGACCTTGACTATGTTGACCTCGCTGTCGCTCGGTCATTACATGAAGGCCCCGGGTGAGATTAGCCTGTAATGACCTCACTCTCGGTTAATAAGTATTATTTAGTGTCATTATGGTTGCTGCTTCTCACGTGTTCCCTTTTGTTCCCTTTTAGGCGGACCCTTACCTTGTTGTTTCTCTTGGAAAGACAAAATACGACGACAAGGAAAATTTCAAGCCCAACACATTGAACCCAGTGTTTGGGAAGTAAGTAGCACCAGTTCCGTTAAATCGTCATAAATAAGTAAGCAGTCGCAGCTGCCATAGTGACATAGAAGTATCAGGGACATTGCAGCCGTTGTGACATTGCAGCCGTTGTGGCATCGTAGCCGTTGTGGCATCGTAGCCGTTGTGGCATCGTAGCCGTTGTGGCATCGTAGCCGTTAATGTTGTGGCATCGAAGCCGTTAATGTTGTGGCATCGAAGCCGTGGTGGCATCGCAGCCGTGGTGGCATCGCAGCCGTGGTGGCATCGCAGCCGTGGTGGCATCGCAGCCGTGGTGATATTGAACGTAATGTAGTAACAACAATAATATAATCTCTTACTATATCCTTTCGCTATCGTTGCTTAGGATGTTTGAGTTCAAGGCCAAGATACCGGAAGTGAAGGACCTAACAATCAAGGTTATGGACTATGACTACCTCTCAATGGACGACATGATTGGTAAAACCGTGGTGGACCTGGAACAGAGGCTGCTGTCTCGCTTTCATGCCAAATGCGGCCTTCATAAGACTTACTTCACGTAAGATCACATATAATTTTCTTCTTACTTGACTACTTGCTGTATATTCAGCACTATAGATATTTTATCTCCCGTCGCCCCTGCAGTTCTGGTCAATTTTATCCCGGAATCGTTCTAAACTCTGTAAGCATAACCTTGCCATGAAACAGAAATTTAATACCAGAGGTCTTCATACAGACTAAATTCGCCCAATCAGTTTACAATTATATTATTTTTAGAAGGGCGTAAATTTGATAGATTTATCGCTAAGATGAAGAATGCGCCATTGCGTTCAGGGCTGATCCTCAGCTCGTAGAGAAATAAAGGTTCCGTCTTGTATATTTCCAACCAATCAGAGACGTTTTGCTTGTCGCGTTGAATCCGGCTGATTGGCCATTGTATGTATTGTAACCATAGATAACACCCGAGACTGATGGGCAAAGATCAAGTTAGAGAAGATGGTGACCTTTGATTATGTTGTTCAGGATCCTATGACAAATGAATGTGATTTGATGATTTCTTTCTAGCTCTGGCCCCAATGCCTGGCGACACAGCGAGAAGCCGTTCAACATTTTGAAGAGATACTGTGAAATGAACTTAAAGACATTCACATTCTACCAGGGCAAGAAAGAAAATCCTGACAGAATGATCATCGGAGATAGAGTTTACACGCTGGATCAGTTTGGTCAGTAAATTACGGAGCTTATATTGAGAATTTGAAATGCTTTATAGATAGAACCCTTTGTAAATAAGACACTGCATGACCTCCCTCAATAGAAAATTCAGGCCACACTCACACAAAAAAGAACACAGGCCATAAAATTCGATTCTGGTATTGCACAAATATACAAGGCGTATAATTATTATTAAATTATCAATCATTATTCGGCCTCAAATGTTGCCTTGGCAAAGTTGCCAAGAGTGGCAGTCTGTCCACGAGCAGAAGTGTAACAGTCCTCAGTTTATTATTATTTATTCAGTTTATCTCCATACACTCAACCCTTCCTCTATTGTTTATACAGAGGAAGGATCACCCCCAAGTGTTGAGGTGGGACTGACACATGAACGCCTTGCTCTACACATTCTCCATACGTTTAACCTGGTGCAAGAACATGTGGAAACAAGATCACTGTACAGTCCAGTACAACCCGACATTGAACAGGTAACTACATAAATTCCAAGGAGACCCTGATATGTCTTTAAATCAATAAAATGCGATCAGGTTTTGTGCTTTCGCTCTTTTCTTCGTTTACGAAGCTGTATTTGTCACTCAATACAGTGTCTCATCACATGGGACCTCGAATTATTCCAAAATTGTACAGGTTGATGCAACGCAAGTGGCACGTGTGATGAAACACTGTCTCTTACGTTTGATATATTGCTTCCGAAAGCAGTTCCTCTTTCTTGTATTTCCGGTAAATTTTTATCCATCTGGGCCGGGGTGTTCGAAGCAGGGTTAAGGTAACCCAGGGTTAGTGCGAAATTTAAACGCAGATATGAGAGCTTAAAAAGCACATTCAGTATAATTCTTTTTGAATACAATTTGATGATTGTCTATGCTCTGAATAAAATAGAGAAAGTTATCAGCTAAAATGTTTTTTAACAAGACGAAAAGAAACCCGGGTGAAAATCTAACCCTGGCGTGGCGCTAATCGGCATTCGAACAACCGGCCCCTGGTCTTCGATGAAGTCAATGTTTTCCGATTGGATCGTTCATTATTATATGTACTTACCAACCCGTTTCTCCATGTTTCTTTCACTGAAGTCGTATTATCCAAGCTTCTCACAGCTACCAGTGGCCGTTCAATTGCCTTTCCTTAAACATGATATTTGTATTCCAGCTCTCTAACTCTCCTCACACCTTACTGATATGCTTTTTTTAAAAAGGGCAAACTTCAAATGTGGGTGGACATCTTCCCGATAAACGATGGCCCTTTGAAACCACCTGTCGTCATTGAAGAACGAAAACCTGTCAAGTAAGTTTGGCCAAGGTTTACAGTGTGTGCAGGTTAAAAATTACAATACACACTTAATGTATGGTCCCGATTGAAACAGTTTTGCTTTCCCCAGAGTGCTGATGTTTCCCGAGACGAAGTCGAGGAAAACATCAGGACTCGAGGGAAAACAAAACTAAGTAGTTTCCCGAGGGACCATACATTAAGTGCTTTGTTATCTAGTTAGGTGGAGGCACAGTAGTGTAGTGGTTAGCGTGTCGGACTTCCGAGCAGAAGGTTTGGAGTTCGGGCCCTGGTGTTGGCACTGTGTTATTTCCTTAGACAAGAAACTTTACTCCACACTGTCTCTCTCCACCCAGGTGTATAAATGGGTACCGGCGATACAATGCTGGGGGTGTCCCTGCGATGGACTAGCATCCCATCCAGGGGGGAGTAATAATACTCCCAGGTGCTTCATGCTTTCGAAACCGGGATAAGCTTCGGCCGTGTGGGCCTAAAAGGCTCGTGTGCGCCTTTGCTATGTATTAGATGACCCGTATCTTCGTGGACTGACGATGTTTTCTTACAAATTCGTTCTCCCTGGAGAACAATTTTCGTCATCCATACATGCAAAAGGTTTTCTTCGGTCCTTCTTGTCCAATTGTGTGGTTCCCGAAACCCGCTGAACTATCCGGGCCTAAGACTCCGAAGCAGCTTAAAAAGCTGTCCTTACATTACCTTTCAAGAAGGACCTTAATTTCCTACAAAGATTCACAAATCATTCCGCCGTACAACGCCAGTTATTTGACATGAAAAATTTGATTCTTTCGAGAAACTCGCGCTAGGCAAGGACGCCTGATTTCGTGCAATTTGGATGAATTTCCTAAAGAGAATTTGAAATATAACCACGTGCATCCTTAAACTATCTTGAGCAGTTGTAACAATACCTCAGCTAAAAGTGCTGTGCTTTGTAGACAAGAATTGCGTGTCATTATTTGGAACACTACCGATGTCCTTTTGGAAGAGGAGTCAATCACCGGAGAGAAAATGAGTGACATCTATGTCAAAGCGTAAGTCAATATTATGTCTTAAATTTAACAGCTACATTGTCCATTTCAACATCACAATCAATCTAATTTTCTGCTTAAACAATGCCCTGTTGCAGTAGTAAAAATATGCAAAGTTTCAGATTTGCATTGATTATGCCGACTGAGATGTATTGAGATATGATACAATAACTTTTGTGTCGTTTGCCCATATACTTACGCGACAACAACGCGGAATATTTTTGGCGAATACCAATCTCCGAAATAATTTCTTTTTTTTTAACAAATCCCCTTCCTTTAATTCCTTTGATGCATGCTATAGATAGTCCCCTGTTTTCAATGTAACTTGCGGTCTATACATAATTTTATAATCAGTTTTGTTTTCCACAAAGTTCGGGATATGCCTCTCGGGTTCTTGTCAATACTGTACATGCAGGTGTTTTTTTGGAGTTGCCGTTTGAACCATTATTTATTTCATTTATTCATTTACTCCACATTAACAAGTGGAGAAGGGCATGATACAGTTAGACTAATTATATGCCGTTTTTAATTAGTACATTTTTTAAGATCAAAGAGGAAAGCTTAGTATAAACGAGGAACAGAGGAAAATTGATTTTACAAGGGTCGTGTGACAGAAACTAATACTGAGCAAAATAATACTGGAAGAGAGCTCTTTTATACAATCGTTTTGTTGATTTACTTATTCAGCGTCCGTCATTTGTTTTTAGATGGATAGACGTTGTGAATGACAAGCAAAGCACTGACATTCACTACAGGTTGGTTGAAAGAAATAGCGACATATTTAAATTAAACGGAATTACTTTAAGGCGAAGCTGGCTACAAATGAAGGTCACGCAACTTACATTATGCAGTTAGGTCAAGAAACAAGTGGTTTGTTGAGACAAACGCGATGCGCGCCAAACACGAGTAGTATTGCTCACCGCGCTTTCCTCAACAAACAGCATTTTGGTCCTTCGGTAGTGCTGGTCTCAAATATAATATTGATACTTTTACATTTACCTCTAGAGATTAGTCGGAATGGCTGTTTGCCCATTTTTTCAGCTAACTGTTTTGTTTTTCCAAATTTCTGCTTGATCATTCAGTTTGTTTGTAACTGTTCAAAAGTCCTATAGTCTTAAGTCTTATCAAGACACCTAAAACAATTCTCTATGAATTTTTTGACAGGTCTTTAGATGGCGATGGAAACTTTAACTGGCGAATGGTGTTTCCGTTCGATTATATGCCAATCGAGAAAAAACTGGTGGTCAAAAAAAAGGTATTTATTTTTATTTTTATTTGAATGTTTATCACATAGAATTAAATGTACAAAAATGCAAAGATAGGGAACAATAATTACCACAGCTACAATAATACAAAACGTGATAACTACAATAAAAGATCAATAATGAAAGTAAGTAAATCTTAATATTAATTTTAGTTACAAGTGGTGAGGAAGCCCAATAGAAGCTAGCCATATAGCTTGAAAGAATTGGACTCCTCGTATTTAGTTGTTATATCATGTCATCAGCCATGTCATGGTCAGGCGAGTTTAATTTATAGCTCTTTCCATGAGGTATTCTATTAACGAAGTCTTGAATGCAGAGTAATTTGTCAGTTGGGTGAGTTGTGTGGTATGACGACAACGGGCCTCTCGTGGCCTTCTGGTTAGTTGTTCTTTCCACATTGTTTCGGCAAAGCCCAGGCTACGAGAAGGAGTTTACCAGTGAAAAATGCTACGTCAGACATGTTTACCCTGTCCGTTTGGAAAGCTGGACGAGGCTGGAAATCGGTGTAGTTGTTAAGGTTCAATTTTCAATATGGATATTTAAGTAAAAATTGCAACAGAATTACATCATTTAAGAACACTAGCTTCCTAAAATGTTCTTTTGTTTCATAAACCCCTATTTTGGACAGTTTCTGTGAATAAAATGTTACTCTCTAGATGGTCAATCATTTCATTGCGGTCGAAAGCAACATAACTGCACTTTTTTGACAGGAACATTTCTGGAGTCTTGATGAGACCGAGCAGAAGTCACCGGCAAAGCTTAAACTACAGATTTGGGAAAACGACACATTTTCCAGTGACGACTTCATAGGTATGGCGACGAACATGATATCTTGCTGGATTATTTAACAACTGAAAGATCATCGCACCTATGTACGCAACTGCGATTATCTTTTACTTTCTGAGTTGTTTCTTCTGCAGTTCAAATATAAGAAATTTCGTAGATTGATTCACATTTGCTGAATCATGTTGATCTCCCGGCATAGTTTTACCTTTTCATGTTAGTCTCACTTCATTTTCTGTTTGCATGTATAGCTGTTTGCGTCCTGGTGTGACCGTGTACCCGTTTACATGCATGTTTCTTGTATATCTCTAATCTCAACTCAATAACTCCAGCAAGGCGAATATTAGCAAAGCCTAGCAAAATTTTGCCAATCGGGCGACATCCTGGTCACTGTTATAGTCCCATTTAATTTGCTCAATCTCTTTGTCATTGCAACTCTATTTTTATGTCCAGGTCAAATGGAGCTAGATCTTAACGAGTTGGCCAAACCTTGTGCCAATCCTGATCACTGTGGTAATCCCAAGAAGGACCCTGGCTTAAATGAACAGCATATCAACTTGTTCGCACAGAGAAATGTCAGTGGATGGTGGGCGTGCTATCAACCTGACAATCCAAAACCAACGGTAGGCAAAAGTATTGGGGTACACGGGCAACTCGGGCCACTCGGTCGGAGCTTGTGCCGGTTTCTATAGCATACATACATACATACATACATGCATACATACATACGTACGTACGTACGTACGTACGTACATACATATAGTGGCTCGTTCCCACGGGGGCTTTTCAGAGTCACTTATTACATACAACATACAACATAGTTAAGAATCCCAACTGGTGGGAGGCAGACCAGTTGGCTATTTACAAGGATGATCGAGGAGTTGAACCAGGTACTTACCCAGAACAACACCAGGTAGTGGCCAGAGCGGGATTTGAACCCGGGTCACCGCATTGAAATACCGCGCCCTAGACCACTCGGCCATCCTGCCTCCTCCTGCCTCCTCTAGCATGAGAGCATCATAGTGTTACTCCTGATAGTCTAAGGCAGGGTTTTGCCTAGCATTACAGTTATACACCTCAATGGAGAGAGACAGTGTATAGTCGAGTTTCTTGTCTAAGGAAACAACACAGTACCATCACCAGGGCTTGAACCGCGCACTTCCTGCTCGGACCTCCAACACACTGTCCACTACGCAACCGAGTCTCCACAAAAGAATTGCAGAACCAACGGTAGGAGCCATCAACGCTCTTGTACGTTGCAACAATCGGCTCATCTCCGGTGTAATATAATTTATTCACACCACTGATGTAAAACAAAGGACACAAAGCATTCTTAACAATGTACCTAACCCTAACTAACAAAGAAAATAAATAAATCAGATTACACCGGGCATGACTAATCACAACCAGGAACTTATTACCCTGTCATAATAAAAGATTCGGTGGCGTTATTCCTCCAAAACGAACGCGAAACGTTTTAGTCTAAAAAGAATTACATTGTACAAAGCTTTTTTCTCACTTTTAAGGTTTAGATTATTGGGACCATTTGCATTAATTGCAAACTGTTTAAACTTTAGTGACTTAATGTGCAAGGACCGTGTCGGTTGTCTAGTGTTAGTGGTTTCTCCAGTTGTTTCAATGTGGAGATATTTGTACGGTATCTTCAAATGTTCCCTTGCATGGAAAAACGATCGAGCACTTACGAGTTTTCGTTAAACGGCCATTAGAGTAGGGATAATGAATGGATTGTAGACGGCTCTCAAGCCACCGAAACCCAACTTATTGCTGATATATTAGATTTTACGTTGTGTCAATTAACTGCGTTTGTTTGCAAAACAGGGTAAGGTGGAGATGACCATGGAGTTGCTGCATGGGTACGAGGCTTCTGCTAAGCCTGCTGCGAAGGGACGTGAAGATCCAAACCAGCATCCCCATCTTGACGAGCCAAAGTAAGCAATCCATCTCTGATACTTCTCTGAAAACATTTCTTTGGGGTAGTCAACAGAAAAGTGCACATTGCGACCAGATAGACGATCAGACATAGTTGATGCTACGCTGGTAGCAACAACTAACAACTACCGCCATTATTTCAAACCAACGTAGCATGAACTTTGCCTGATTTCTACGGGACCTTCAGCACTTAGATAATTGAAATTAAGGTAGCTAGTCGTAAAGCCACTTTCCCGCCGAAAAAGAAATAAACTAAGTGTTTTAATCTAGTGTTACTCTATAACAAGGCAGTCCTTTGAAACTTTTGAACTTGGCATCAATACAGTAAAAACAACTACATTAACAACAAATAAAATAGATGGTTGACTGTATTTGCCGCGCTGAACACTTGGCTGTTCACCCGAAGTATCAGTTGCAGATTGCCGGTAAATCTGAGGTTATGCCAAAATGCGATGTAATGCACGTGAACATTGTCTATCTTTTTTGCGTGAATGTAATTTGTAATTTTTTAACAAAAACTCAGATTTTCAGGCTTCTTAAAGGCTGTTGTATAGTAATTATTGGCACCGCTCATAATGATAACGGAAAAGTGCTTTCGCGTTTATACGGTTCTCCTTTTATAGCTGAGTTGTTCTAGGATGTCCTTTATACATTTCTTTTTTTTTATTTAGTCGGCCAGCCACTTCGTTCCTATGGTTTACTTCTCCATTTAAGACGCTGAAGTACATCATATGGAGACGTTACAAATGGATTTTGCTTGGCTTGCTCATCTTGATCATCATTGCAGTGCTGCTTGTACTATTTTTCTACAGTGTGCCGGTAAGAAATCAAAGTACTAATTTCATACCAGTTTTTCGCTTACCCTCCCTTTTTTTTTCTAGCTTGACTTTTCCTAGACGTTGTTAGTGTCTACCATTTTTGTATTTCTGACTACCTCAATTTACTTAACACATGGGGCTTATATACTGTTTACTTGATTTGAAGACCCCCATTAAAACCTTATTGAGTTTGTGTTGAACTAAAAGTACTTTCTTTCCTTCTTTTCTTCAGGGCTACACTGTCAAGAAAATTTTTGATGTTTAAAGGGGAAAGTAAAACATAACTCAAGGCTTTCCAAAAGAAACAGCCTCTAGTAATTTGGATTAAATGATGTCAACTCATCTCAATTTGAATTGAACGTATTTGCTTCCATATCTTAATAAAGAAACTTGTATCAATGTTGACTATTATGCATTAATACTAGGGTAGTTTTTTTCATCGTCTTTAGTGTTATCTGGCAAAAAGGTACGCTGTGCTGACCTGCTGAAGTCCGGTTTTTTGGGTCTTAACTCAAAGACCTAATCGCGTTACAAATTGTTTCCAATGAGTAGTCTTTACGCTATCATTGTTTTCAATGTCACTTTGGTAAAAATGCATATAAGCTGAATTTTTTGCTCCAGATTGTTATCGATTTTACTGCCCAAAGAGAAAGACATTTAACCTATTACCAAGCTGGTAAAAAGCCAAGAGTAGCTTAACCATTTCTAAGCAGTTATTTAATTGCATGGCCAAAATCATTCAGACTGGTATGAGTCTAAAAGCAATACATAATTAGCGGTTTTAACCAATCGAGCCAGAATTACGAAACACTCTAAGATAAACTGCAGTTATTACTGTTGCAACAAAGGGTATCATCAGCTTAAGGGGTAACAACGGAATGTTTTGAATAGTTATCTGTAATAGTTATAGTGAATGGGATTAATAAAACGCCTGAATATCTTATCATTGTCTCAAAATATTCTTTCAGATTACTCTTTTTGAAAGGATTTACCCAAATATGAAATTTTAAGCCTTACGGAAGAAAATAATGAATCACACACAATATATCGCGGTGGTACCGTGCTGTTTCATAAATAGGTTACATCATATAGTGTTGGACAGTTATGCAAAAGCTGGAATTACACCGTATTGTAATACCAGTAGTTCTTCTGTATCAGGAAAGCAGTATAATTGTTTTACTGACCATGGCTCTTCCAAAACTGTGATCACACTGTGTCGATTCATCTTCTTATATGTTGTGGTTCAATTTTCTCCTTGGTTTAAATTTTCCTTTGTTTCAAACTCATTATCACACATTACCATACCAAAAAACAAAGAAAAATAGAATTTAAACCAAGGGAAAAATTGAACCACAACATATATATAAAAGCATGCTCGGACCACACAAAGTTAGAACAACGTGAGTGAAGGGTAATAACATATCTAGCATGCCTTGGTTCGCTCTTACAGATACATCTCGTTGCGCCGGATATGAATTGACTGTACGATTAACCAAGAACTAAGTGAATTGGGCACTCGACGACTGCCGCAATTTTATAATCCAAAATTTAATTGACACAGCTGTCGATAGAACACAGCTTAATTAGAAAGCAATAAGAAACTTTAGAAATGGATTCCGTCATTGGTTTCTCTAGTAAACAAATTTAACGTTTAGGAATAATTATGCAAAAGCCATAGTCTGTCTCTTTCTTTATTGGAATTAATTGCATCAGCATAAGCTCAAATACACGGACTAATTTATGATAATTTTCATACATTGCACCTGTTACAGCCTGAGGCAGTAGTTATTCTTTGTGATGTGTCATTAATTTAGGCAAGCAAATAATTAAAAGGCTAGAATAACTCATTTTCGCCAACTGAGAACTTACGGACATAAGAAAACCTTCGGAGTCCATTCTCCTAATGATTTTAAAAACGATGGCATCGTGATGTGAACAAGATCAAAGCAAAATTGTCCTTAAAATGTGTTTCACAAAATAAAAAATGTGTTTCACAAAGAATGTTAAACGACAATTGTAAATTGGTTTGCCTTGACTGTTAACTCAATTCTCACGTGACATTCCCGTTAACTGATAGGACGACAATAACGAAAGCATAAGATCGGTTTGATACATCGTGACGATCTGCACAGATTTAAAATGTGATCATCTGTGGAAGACAACGAGAGCGTTGCAGAGATAATATTACCCAATTCTGAAAGTCGAGCAGCAATGTCGCTGAAAGTAAGAGTGCTGAGTGCGTCTGACTTACCTGATGTTGATATTACAGGGAAGAGTGATCCCTATGTGGTATTGTGTTTTCGCGGTAAGTGAAATGTTTGCTGTTTCTATTGACTGCGGTAGTTTGGTACCTATGCTCACGTTTCCTGTTTCACACTGGTGTATGAGCGCTGAAAGAGCCGCCAGTTAAATCTTTAATAAATGTGTCAGCCTTAGCAAAAAGACCGCCATTCATGTCTCAACGCTTTACTCCGAACCTTGATATACTTATCATTTGATGATATTGACCGTTGCCGAATGAAGGTCGCGTGTGAATTGTAGAAAACAATATGTACTTTGAATGGCAAGAATAAGAAAGAAAGCACATTGGTTGTAGATTTGATTGGAGATGTGATAATGGTTTATGTTAGTCTTGAAATGTCATATATTAGTAATGAAGTAACATTTTCTCTTATGGTCATACAAATTAAGGGCTGCATGACGTGTGCCTTCAACGCGCACAATGAATGAACCTTACAATGTGTACTGCCCCTTTGCGTACGCGAAATGTTAAGCTACTGATACCATCACTGAAAGAAAACTGAAAAGAAAAATAAATTGGGACATGAACGTACCACAATTTTAACCAAAAATGGTAAAAAATTGAGAATTTAATATTCACATGGCGTTTCTTGATCGCTCGTCTCCTAGGTTGGAGAGGATCAAGGAAAACATGTGAATAATCTGTTGTCAAGGGTAATGTAAACAATGTGTTTAAAACCGATGACCAACACCAATTCGCCCTTTGTTTTACATGGCCAAAAATCCTTGCTTCAAGTAATCTATTCGCATTCGCTTGATAAATATAATTTTCTTCCTCAGTCACTTTCCCATCTTCATCTCTTTCAAAAATCTTTTTTCTCTGCCTATATTCGTGAATCATTCAGCGCTCTATTCCTCAGTCCCATGCCACTTAAGTTTTATCAATACTCAACAAACTATAATTGTTTAACACACACAAGAAAATATTCATCAAACGAGATCATTAAGAAAGTCTTTGCATCGCAGAATGTTTTAGGAATTTTTGAATCACGAACAGCGAGCGCTAGAGACGTCAGCCTCCCCTAAGTCTTTCGGTGGTAGAACGTAATCTATCAATTCGTTTGATGATCCTTTTTTGGGTGCGTGTTCCAATTTCCCACCCACGCAGCACCATGGCCAGTTTTTTAAGAACTAAACGCTTTACAATTATTTTATAACAGTGTGTACTGTTTTACAACACGTGCCTGTTAACTTTGCCCTGTATCTGATTTCTTTTTTCTCTTAAACAGGTCGAGAAGCAAGGACTGTGGTTAAGGACAAGACATTAAATCCCAAATGGGAAAATGTTAGTAGGAAGAAATTACAAACTAATAAACTTAATAAAAGATGCATTTTCATTATTATCACAGGCAAAATGGAAAAAAACAAAAACAAAAACAAAAACAAAAAAAAACAAATCTAAGTTCTCCCAGTGGGAGTTGAACCTGTGACTTTCCGATTACTAGCTCGGACGCTCCACCACCGAGGCATAGGTGGGAGCAAGGTGATCAATGGGTTCATAGCACAAACTTATCCATCCTGTGTATTGCTGTTTTGATTCCTTTCCTGTTTTCTTCTTTCTGTTGCATATTGTGTTTGAATATTGATTTGATCTGGGCCGGATTGTTCGAAGCAGGGTAAAGTTAACCCAGGGTTAGTGCGAATTTAAATGCAGATACGAGAGCTTAAAAAGCACATCCAGTGTAATTCTATTTGAACACGATTTGATGATTGTAAATGCTCTGACAAAAATAGAGAAAGTTATCGGAGGAAGTGCTTTTTAACAAGAGGAAAAGAAACCCAGATTAAAATTCAACCTTGGATTAGCGCTAATCGGCTTTCGAACAATCGGCCCCGGAAGGTCAGTGGTTCAAGTCTTAATAATTACACTTAAAGCTTCACTTCATGCGATCAATGGAGCACTCGGCGCTCCCTCTCTCAGTCTAATACAATCAGTACCCAATTTCAGGCTAACGAGGGAACAGTCTAATATTCCAACTCGAAGTCTTGACCAATGACTACATGCTGCGATTCCAATAAACCATTAAATTCAAACCATACAAATTTAAAACACTGCATGTAAAATATAGCAGATGAAGAGCACACTCTGATAGGTCAATGTGTTTATTATCAACTATTTAATGACCGAAAATGAGGTGTTTGCTGTAACATCTAAAACTGAGGCCTTGCTCTATTCACCAAGGTTTAGATTTTCCCTCAATAACCGAAAGTACGAGGTTAATAAGTTGTTTATTGCATGGCTATGTTTGGGCAAAGATAGTTCAAGCGGAAGTGATCATATCTAATTCAGATCCGGTTAATCATCAATGGATATTTTTCAGTCTAGTTCCCAGCCCTAAATTCGTTAGTGTTTAACGTGCGTTTGTCAAAACGTCTATATTTCGTTGACACTTGAACATACCCAAAATGAACTGTGAACCCAAGTTAAGATTTTCCGTATTTGGTTTCAACTTGAGAGGATTACATTCATCGACAGTTTTTCTAAAAGAATTCAACTTCTGAATGACAAAGCTATGCATGATGCAAACGGTAGGAACCGGAATCTCGTGGTGAGTAAAAAATGTGTTCAATCCTCGTCATCGCTCTCAACCGCAACTCTTTGTTTCTCGCAATTAACTTGAAGAATCTTTACTGGGCCTCTAAAGATCTGCAGTTCCAGGTAACTTGAAATATTGCCGATATTTGCACCAGCTAAACATGCTCGGCTATTGGCATCTGATGAAGTACTTGCTTTGTTGACATGCAGCGAGGGAATGTGTTGTTGATCGATGCAACCGGCGCCTGTCAGCGACTGCCAACTCGATAATTCGTCTTCAGTTGAATGGTCGACAAAATATATATATGTATTTATAGAAAAACAAGAGCATCTTTTTAACGAATGGTCATATTGTGAACAAATGTCAACTGTCAACTGTCAACTGTCAACTGTCGAGACAAATCTGTCTCCTGCTCAACCCTGAAAAGACAAAGCTCATGATCTTTGGCAGCCGCCCGATGATCCGTAGGCTATCTGATTTCAAGCTTTCGCTGCTCGGAAAGGAACTCTTGCCGTCAGAGTCCATTAAAGATCTTGGTGTAACATTCGACCCCACTCTGTCATTTGACAACCACATTTTAGCGACAGTTTCATCCTGCATGAGTAAACTATCCCAGATTAATCGAGCAAAGTACGCATTTAACTCGGACCTATTAGTGACTATCATCAACGCGCTCGTTTTCAGTAAGTTGTACTATTGCTCTACTGTATGGTCCAGTACCACTGTCTGTAATGTACAAAAACTTCAACTCGTTCAGAACTTCGCTGCTCGGATAATTAGTGGTACACATAAATTTGAGCATGTAACTCCATTACTCAAGAATTTGAGGTGGCTTCCCGTAAAAAAGCAGCTTTACCTCCGAGATGCTGTTTTCGCTTTTAAGTGTATGACGGGCTGCGCTCCGACCTATCTGACATCACTATTTGTCAAAAGGCAACAAATATCAAGCAGAATCACAAGAAACTCACAACAACTGAATATTCCCCTGTGCAAAACTACTGCTGGTCAGAGATCTTTTTATTACAGAATAGTAAAGCTATGGAACTCTTTAGACAAAGACTTAAAAATATGTGAGAGTCATGTAAATTTTAAGAAAACTCTGAAAACAAAGCTTCTTATCGAGTTTTTAAATTAAATTAATTTTTTTTTTTTAATGTATAACTCGTGTACTTTATACATAATATATAACTAGTGTACTTTGAATGTATATACTTTACATTTTAATTCATTTCATGTATTGTTCACTGAAAAACCTTTTAAGGAGTGTACAATAAAGTTTACCTTACCCCTTACCTTACCTTATCTTTAAAGTTCGTGCTACTTTCATCTACCGCAGGCTTTGTTTGAATGGAAGCTTGAAAATGCACCTCTCAAATATGACGATAAGCTGTCAGTCAAAGTCAATGATTACAACGTGGGATGGTTTAAGGAGTGAGTACTTGTGCTCTGTTTCTTTCCTTTTTTATGCTTCTCTGTAGCAAAAATAAATTGAAAAATTGTTTTCAAAACCACCACAATGTAACGCGAAATGGCATCATGCGAGGTATCGTTGTTTTATTCATTATCAAGGTCACAAGAGCAACGGCTTACCCCAGCCGACAATATACAATTAATGTATTGTCCCGAGGGAAACAGTTAGTTTTGTTTTCCCGAGAGTCCTGATGTTTCCCTCGACTTCGTCTCGGGAAACATCAGAACTGGAGGGAAAACAAAACTAATTTCCAGAGGGACCATACATTACGTGCTTTGTTATATATTTAGACTTTCCCTTTGCAAAAACAAGCAAACAAAGACGGTACAACTGGCGCGCGGGCAACAACTGCGCAATTGTATCCCGATCGGGATACATTTGAATTTGATCAAGGGCACGTGACCAAGAATCAACCAATCACAGTGCTCGTTTTGTTGAGTGAAAGTCTAGGTATATAACAATGTAAGTTGGCAACCCCCACTTCATTCATACTAGTAAAAACGTATAATAATCATACATGTTGCAGGCAATTTTTGTTTTCAGTTAATTGTATTTTTGACCAGGTATTGTTTTTAAAAACATACTTACAATTTGGGTTTTCACTGTAGTTTGTTTTGTAAGAATCAAAATTACCTACTTAACAGTAAAACAAAGTAAATTGAAATTTTACCCAGCAACATATACGTCATCACTGAATAAAACTGTTTTTCATTTTACTTTTATTCAGACTTCTTGGTAAAGTGGATATTCCTCTTGGGGAGCTTCGTCAAAACCCTAAAATTGAAGGAAGATCGTACGACCTGGTGAACAAAAAGAATATAGCCATTCAGGTAGGAAGTCAGTAATGGAGTTGAACCTATGTTAACGTGATTAACTACAACTACAACCGCTACAACCCGTACTTTATGTTAAAAACGACTACAGAGACCATGGTAGCCCGCAATAAGCACAGCTATTCTAGGCGGGCTACTCAGTTTTGGACTGGATGTTTAAAAAAAATTATTCTGTATCTACAACAACAGGAAATGTGTATACAGCAACGTTAAAGAAAATAGATATAACAATATTAAAAAAAAAGAAGAAATGGAAAACAAGCTGTTAATAACGACAGTAAAGAGAAAGTGAAAATAGAAACAAATGAACTTTTAAGACTTGGAGGAACTATTTATTAACCGCAAGTGCTTAGAAAGGTCAATGTAGCGCTTTTCAACATTCATCTCCTCAGTTCCAAGAATATGTAGAAGTAAATCATGTAATTTACGTTTGAAGGGTGCTTTTCTAAGCCCACAAAGTTCAGGAGGGATGCCATTCCATATTTTAGCACCAATTCTTGAAAATGAAAATAACTGCTGATTTGTTCTTGACACTTTTATGTGGAGGTTCCCACCTTGTAAGAATCATGTGGGGTAGAGGTGAATCTTTTCGGAATAGATAAATAGATTAAAATTTGGGAGGAGCATGTCGATTTGCAGCAATATGTTCCAAAGAGGCAACTAATTTAAAATAAAGTAATTTTACTGGTAAGATTCGGGAACTAAGAAAAAGAGGAACAGTGTGAGATTTGTAGTCTGAAAAATGCATTAAACAAAGAACCCGTTTTTGTAAAATGACGAGTTTGTTTAATTAGATATTTTATTTTTGCGGCTTGACCCCAAGCAACGAGACCATACGAAATTAGTGAGCGGTAAATATTTAAAACTGTAGTCAACAGCACCAGATGCCTAAGCTTAGCAATAATGCCAATTCCTTTTCTTATTTTCGTCGAAATATAATCAATGTGGTGCTTCCAATAGTAATTGATTAATAAAATACATGCAAAATTTCAACGTCCTGATTGGCTGAGAGCACGTCAATTAATTCCAAACAGGGCAGAAATCGAGAGTTAAAATTGAGTGCAGAAATTTGAAATTAACTGTTTGCATGTATATTGATGACAAGTAATCAAATGATTTTGAGTGCAATGTTGTATAAATAAGGACTCGTAAATTTTTCAGACAAATTTTTCAGACAAATTTTTTCAGTCTATGAAAAAATTATCTGTGCTCATTTATTTCAAATTGTACTCGATGTAGAATTCGTAGCATAGAAAGATCTCAGGACAACTCAACTCAACACATATTTGATCAACATGGCGACATGTGTAAGCACGAGGTCCCAGCATGAATTGTAAGCAAAGAACATTCATATCAAGTACATATATGGGCATAACCTTACACTTCCCTTCCTAGTAAAACCAAGTGAAGTAATTAAAAAGATAAAGGTAACTACGTCTGCAAGTATTGTTCACTCCTTAAGCCTTGATTCAATGGTAAACAAAATTATAACTTAACAGTTTGACTATCAAATATTTGATAGTGCACGACACAATCTCTGAAGTGCATAAAAGTAATAACTGCCTCTTGGACTGCCCTGTTTAAGAAGTCAAACATGTTAGTCTAGAGGTCCAATTGATCATGCGGCCTAACAACTCTCCCTGAACGTTCTTGCAACGAAGCAGTCAGGCTGCTCTCGAGATTCAGTTATAGCAGCCGGGAGTTGAGATGGGCCACTCGTTTCTTACGTGTCTTGACCAGCACGGTAGTTTGCAGTACTTGTGAAAGTGGCTGGCCTGTCTGCCTTTGAAGGGGATTGTAACTTTGCTTTAACAAGAGCAGATCTCTTACGTCGTACAGTGCCCTTCTATGTTTCGACGAGAAAGGAGCGAGGGTGCTGAGTGCTGCCTTGTATGTTCCCTAGGCGATTCTGGTCTCTTATCCATACTGTTTCACCAGCTGTCAACTCTGAAAGTTCCTTTGCTTGGTGTCGTTGGTCAAAACTTCGACTTTGGCTGGATCTGTAGATATCTTCTTCCTTCACAACATCTTCGCACTCTCTTCTTTAGTCTCAGGGTGCCAATTTCTTTGTAAAGACAGGGAGCTAAATCCGGAGTCTTGGTCCCATAAGTAGCTCACTTAGTGAGAAACTTAGTGGAGTAGATCTGTAGGTGACGAGCGCAAGGTAGGGGTCACCATTCTTCTTTAACAGTCCTTTTACAGTTCTTACAGCCCTTTCAACCTGTCAATTTGCTTGAGAGTGTCTGAGAGCGCTGTTCGTGTGAACAAACTCATAACTGGCGGCAAACTCTTGGAGGGATAATGCACTAAAACGGGGTCCATTGTCTGAGATAATAATAATAATAATAATAATAATAATAATAATAATAATAATAATAATAATAATAATAATAATATTTCTAAGGCGCCCTTTCCCAAGGGTCCGAAGGTGCTATTTACAAAGTTAAAAATTCTTATTATGAAAAGAAGTAAAAAGCTAAAAGATAAATTAAAATTATTAATTACAATAAAATTCTCAATTTAAAAAAGCACGCTTAAAAAAAACTGTTTTTAACTCTCTTTTAAATATGCCTAGCGATTCTGCATCTCTAAGATGTTGTGGAAGACTATTCCAAAGCAACGGGATTATAATGTCTGTTATACCACGGGTTGCGAATAGCTCCTTGGAAGCTGTGATCAACATTCATTGTCGTTTATGTTGTGAGAGGCTTGCTTTCGACCCATTTGGAATAGTAGACAACAACGATGAGGTATGTTTGTCACCCATACTCAAACAAATCGATGCTAATTCCCTCCCAACCGCGACTGGGAAAAGATGACGACATCAAGGGCTCCTTGGGTTCTGGAAGTTCCTTTGCACGCGTGAAGCATGCTTTGTCCATGTCTTCGATAGCTACATATAGCCCTGGCCACCAAACGGACATTCTGGCTCTAGAATGGCATTTGCTAATGCCGAGGTGACTACGATGGATGTAGTCTAGTACTTCCAATCTTAGAGCTTGTGGGATTACGATGCGTTCATCATACAGACGATCGTCAACGACCGCCAAGTGGGCTCCGCTCTCCCAATTGCGTGCATACTATATCATTTCTCTGAGCTTCTATGATGTATTGAAGGCGTTGAGCAGTTGCAGGAAGATGGTTCATTGTGAAGCAAGCAAAGGCTTCAACCTCTTCAATGAACTGTATGTCAGATATATTCTGGAAACTGGCTGGAGCACATGACAATGCATCAGCTGAAATCTGACATTTACCAGGAACGTGTAAGACGTGGGGGCTGTATCACATCATTCGGGCGCGGGATCAAGCTTGATCTGGTGCTTGGTTTCCAGTTTTCTCAAACCACTGAAAAGCTGAGGAAATTCTCCAAGACGTTCACTGGCTGAGTGTTCACATCTCCAATTCTGGCAATTAACCCCAGCCTAACACAAGCTTTCTTGCTGAGGACGGGGTAAAGCTGATCTTTTAAAACATATACAGTTTCAGAAATCTGAAGATCTTTGTGTCTGAGTGGCTCGAAAGGTGCCACAACCGATAGAGTGGGTACCTCCTGGAGCTCTCTGGTCTTTGAGCCAAGTTTTCCTATCACTGACAATGGAAACAGCTGCTCCAGTACCCACTTTAAGATGTGTTCTCATGACCATCCACCTTCACAATGGCGGCCCAGAAGTCTGCATCGCTGCTGTAGACTTCATCGAGGAAAGGAATTTCGACTTCTTCAAGATCGGCTACTTCGTTGACGAAAGGGCTCTTCTTTGTCTGTTCTTGGAGAGACAAAGAGCTTGGAAGTGACCACTTTTGCGAGAGCTGTTACAGGTTACATCCTTTGCAGGGTATGATTGCTTCCTGTGTTCCTGTCCGCCACACGACATGTATTTACGTTCGGACTTTGACCGTTTTCCGGGATCTGGTTTCGTATCTCGCTTGTGCTTTTCCACTAAATCCACACGTGTAGAGTCGGTAGCTGTTTCAGAAACAGCACTTCCTCGAATGAGATCCGTGTTTTGATTTCGTGCTTCCGCCTGACGACTTATTTGCACTGCCATTTTTAGGGTTAAATCGGCTTTGGCTTGAAGTCGATCTGACGACGAGTCGTCAAGAACCCCTACAATAATACGATCTCGGACTAGGTCATTCTTTAGAGAACCATACTCGCAGTATTCGGCGACCCTGTATAGATCTTTTATGTGTCCACTGATTCTCCTGGCAACTGGTATCGCTTGTTAAAACGGGCTCGTTGCACAATTAAATTGCGAGGACATCGAAATAGCCAATAGGGCGACGCGAACTTCGTCATACGTAGCTTTGGTTTTATCGCGACAGAGGGTAGCTGGAATGCCGTCTGCACAGCCTCCCATGGTATACAGTAAGGTACTCACTTGTTCGTACTTGAGGTTATTTTTTGAGGCTCGAAGCTACCCTGTAGCGTTCAAAACATCGGCTCCACCAAATCCAGCACTTGGCCTGGTTTGGGCCATTCGCTCCGTAAAATCAAGTGGGGAGTGGAGGTTGACTCGATTGCGGCTGTTTGGTTCTGTCTCAGGCATTTTAGCATTTTTAGCGTCAACCATGTAGAATCCGTAGAAAGAACTCACGACAACTCAGCTCAACACATATTTAATCAACATGACGACTTGTGTAAGCACGAGGTCCCAGCATGCATTGTAAGCAAAGAACATGCATAACAAGTACATATATGGGCAAAACCGTACACTCGAAACCATTTGATTATCTATACAAATAGTTTTTGAGGTAATATTGAGAGTTCCCAATGATAAATATGAAAAGAAATTGACTAAAAGTAATCATTTAAAAAGCCCGATTAAGTGCCATTCTTCATAGTCTACGGCTCTTAATTAATCACTTTTTATTCAAAAATCCTCATTCAGACTAAATTGCTCCAATGCAAAGTGTTTGTTATGGGTTTCTTGAGTGTTAAAAGTTATCACTTTGAAAACTCTACAAGTTTTCATTTTTCAATCGTAATATCACATGATGTGTAGCTATTGTAGGTAAATACATTTGACTCACGCATTGTGTGGTTTCCTTTTGTGTTTCATCCAGGGAAAGGTGAAACTCGGGTTAGAATACATTCCCACAGATACCTCACGAGAAAAAGCTGAACAGGGGGCTTCCGACAGCGAAACCGATTATGACTACGACACAGATGATGAGGAGAAAGATCTTGGTGAGAGAAAAAAGACAAAACTGGGAGAAAAAGCCAAGAAAGGAAAGAGAGGACAAAGAAAGAGACGTGTTGTCAGGCAGTGGTCAGATAAAAAGAAAGACTTCCAGGTATTCATCTGAGATTGACTTTTAGTCGGTAAATTGTTTATGAGCTCAGTCCAAGGTTTCGATTTCACAAACAATAGTTTGTAACTGAGATAGAGTTTGACACTGACAAGAAAAAATAGAAGTAAAAGAGGTCAGATCTCCTGTCCTTATTATCAGGTAAAATGAACAGTCATTAAGCATGACTCAAGATTTAAATCTGCAAGTGAAACACTTTGTTCAAATCCAGGGGTTAAATGCATTATAACTTTGTATCGGTATTCAGTTGTTTTCAAACTCTAATTCAGTAGCTACATTTGCAAATAGTAACTCTTGAAATAATTTTATTAAAGTGATCTCAGGTCTCACTTTAGGCAGAGTTAAAAGTAAGAACCTCATGATATGACTCAAAATTTGATTACAACAACAGACAGTTAAAAAAGTTTCAGCTCCTGAATCAAGGACGAATATAACTTTTTTTATAGATTCGAGTATGGATTCTAGAGGGACGTTCTTTACCAGGCACCAACATCCACCCTGTTGTCCGAGTAACCGTTGCTGGTCAGCGACAAGAAACTCAAGTCAAGAGGTCAACCAACAGACCAGTTTATAATGAGGTTTGTTACATGTTCTGTAGTGCATGTTAGGTATGATATCTGCATTATTGACCAAAAGTGACGTCAAGATGGCTATACAGCGGCCGAGATTTGTGGCGTTTTCATTAACCGAGTCATCAGTAGTCGAGGTCAATAAAAGCGCAAACAGGAACGAGACCAGTATCCAGCCATCTTGACCAAACAAGATTGGCCAATAAAGGATTTTATTTTTTATTGACTGTGTATGGCCATTTTGTTTTGCTTTGATTCGCGGGACAAAGTGGGAGATACCGAGCGGGAATTCAAAGATAAGACCATCTCGGATAGCCATTCAGAACTCAGAATTCACTTCATGTTGGCCGCTCGCGGAACCAGCCACATACATGTAATAAAATCGGTATTTTCTTAACTCTGATTGGCTGCAATTATCAGAGTACAGTGACCCACCTACAGTGTAAGTCACGTGTTTTCTTTTTCTTCACTTATGCGCCCTAACCACTTCCTGCCTGCTTCACAAGAGAAAACAGCTCAGTCGAGAGTTTGATTTTTTTTTGTTAAACAGAACCAGGCCTAGCTAGGGTTGCCAGGGCCAGAGAGAATGACAGTATGCTTTATAATTATAATGTATTCTAGACATGGTATTTCTAGCTATTTAAATATATTTTATTTTTCAGTCGCTGTCGTTCAGCTTCCAGACATCAGAGGCAGAGTTATTTGATAACTTGATTTTTCTCGAGGTTAGTGATAGAAAAAATATTTGTTTTCATCACAATTACTAATCTTTGAAAAAAACATCTGTCTGGATTTCAAAGAGGGTGTCTGTGCATGCCATTAACGCAGCTTTCACAATCACCATACAAGGACAAAGACAACAAAACTTAAAGCCAAGCTAACCCCCCACCCCCTAACTAACACATTTGGGTATGACACTCATCTGTCTTGAAACAAGGTATGCCTGTCTTACAAATGCAAGACTTGCACAGGTTCTAATATACTGTCCTGCAAAACCGGCAGTTTTAAAGGCGTTCTTTTTCTAAAATTTCCAGGTTTTCAATTCCAGAGGATTCTTCCGATCCAATGCACTCTTGGGATATTTTAAGGTAGGTTGGTATCAGGCGGTGCAAATCAATGTTCAATTGGAAAAGATCAAAACGATTAAACCCGCTCTGTTGTCTCTGCAAGTTCTGTAATTGTTAATTCACTGCTGCTGGCCCGACTGGAATCATACTCTGCACCACATGAGTTCTAAAAGCGTTTGCCTTCCACGATATACGTGCAGGCACAAAAACATATGTACCGTAATGTGTTGGACCACTTTGTTACTGGTTTAATCAAGTTCTTAATACTCTCTATCTTGTTTTTCTTCAGTGCGACATTGGTAGCGTGTACGAGAGGAAAGGTGACTTTTTTGCCTTGATTTGTCTTCATCTAAATACTTTTCATACGCTACCATTTCTCCACCAATAGCATACAGTTGGCGACAAAAGTGTTGAGACACTTTGTCATTTTGGAGTACTCAAGGCGAACTTCCCCCATTAACTCTACGATACTACCCCCTCCCCCCAAAACAATGTTGGATTTCCTGTTCCAGATCTTGCCTCTTTCCTATACAACATTGAAAAGGGGGAGGGTGGTTATCAATGAAAACCGAATTTGAAATAGAACAAGTGAAATGTTGCAATTAGCACTCGTTTCAGTCAACTGTCTCAACTACTTTTGTCGCCCATTGATTTGTCTTCATCTCAATACTTTTTCGTTCATGCGCTACTATTTTTCCACCAATAGCATAGCTCCAGACCTCTCTATATAAATTGCACACTACCCATAAATCTCTCATTCGCTCTGACGAAGGGCTAACGCTCGAAACGTCAGCACCCCCTTTTCTTCTAACTTACGGTGGTATAACTTACTTTATCAAACGGTTGATAATCCCATTTTTTTTGGCCTTCATCTGTTATATCACTTGGAAATGTGCTGTAACTGTCAGAATGCTATAGCTTTCTTTACAAGCTAAATAAAAAAAAAGATGTTTTTTGTTAACTTTGGTATGTATGTTTAGGCCATTCGTTTGTCCGCAAGTGGGTAATGCTGACTAGCCCTACTGGAGAGTTGGAACAGGTAAATAAGTAAATTTGTTTAATAATATAAACTACAGTATTTTAGAATAATTTATGCAAATGAGAAACATAGTATCTTAACACACGTAAAATATATATGTAAAATGATATTTTACATTCACGGTCAATGGGATAATTTTACTTAGTTTCGCAGGCTTCGTGTTTTGGACAGTGACCGTAAACAAATGGTAACAGCTAACATGACTAACACCATAACCTTCTTAATTGCTTCTACTAGCTCACCAATATCCTCTTCCTTTGCACAACGCACCGTTTCTTGCTAGCAGTCACAAATCGTAGAAAAACAAATACATATCCAGCATTCTTTCTCTCTATTTTCATTTTACAATAACCTTCGTTTCTCGTCTCAAACAACGTTTTTTAAAGACAGTATTGTTAATCAAAGCGAGAATAAATTGAAATTAAATTACTATTCCACGATTTTAGTACACATAAATTCAGTGGTATGTTCTATAACAGAAGGGGTGTACCATCCGTGTCCAATACACTCTACCAGATTCTAATGCAGTCCATTGGAGTCTACTTAATATGCATCGATTCCTCTAGAGTTTCGGGAATGAAAAGTCGAGAAATGCTTCATCCTGGAAGCCATAACCCCCCAAAAAGCACACTTCACAAGTAATACACCTCTTTCTTTAAGTCATCACCAGAGAAAAGCACACTTCACAAGGAATATACCTCGTTCTTTAAGCCATGAACCGAGGCAAGCACGCTACACATGTAGTATGCCTCTTTCCTTATGCCATGACGCGAGGCAAGCACGCTACACATGTAGTATACCTCTTTCCTTATGCCATGACCCGAGGCAAGCACGCTACACATGTAGTATGCCTCTTTCCTTATGCCATGACCCGAGGCAAGCACGCTAAACATGTAGTATACCTCTTTCATTATGCCATGACCCAAGTAAAGCTCACTACACATGTAGTTTGCCTCTTTCCTTATGCCATGACCCGAAGCAAGCACGCTACACATGTAGTTTGCCTCTTTCCTTATGCCATGACCCGAGGCAAGCACGCTACACATGTAGTATGCCTCTTTCCTTATGCCATGACCCGAGGCAAGCACGCTACACATGTAGTTTGCCTCTTTCCTTATGCCATGACCCGAGGCAAGCACGCTACACATGTAGTATGCCTCTTTCCTTATGCCATGACCAGAGTCTCGCTCGCTACACATGTAGTATGCCTCTTTCCTTATGCCATGACCCGAGGCAAGCACGCTACACATGTAGTTTGCCTCTTTCCTTATGCCATGACCCGAAGCAAGAACGCTACACATGTAGTTTGCCTCTTTCCTTATGCCATGACCCAAGGCAAGCACGCTACACATGTAGTTTGCCTCTTTCCTTATGCCAAGACCAGAGTCAAGCACGCTACACATGTAGTATGCCTCTTTCCTTATGCCATGACCCAAGGCAAGCACCCTACACATGTAGTATGCCTCTTTCCTTATGCCATGACCCGAGGCAAGCACGCTACACATGTAGTTTGCCTCTTTCCTTATGCCATGACTCGAGGCAAACACGCTACACATATACTATACCTCTTTCCTTATGCCATGACCCGAGGCAAGCACGCTACACATGTAGTTTGCCTCTTTCGTTATGCCATGACCCGAGTCAAGCACGCTACACATGTAGTATACCTCTTTCCTTATGCCATGACCCGAGGCAAGCACGCTACACATGTAGTATGCCTCTTTCCTTATGCCATGACCCGAGGCAAGCACGCTACACATGTAGTATGCCTCTTTCCTTATGCCATGACCCGAGGAAAGCACGCTACACATGTAGTTTGCCTCTTTCTTTATGCCATGACCCGAGGCAAGCACGCTACACATGTAGTATGCCTCTTTCCTTATGCCATGACCAGAGTCAAGCACGCTAGACATGTAGTATGCGTCTTTCCTTATGCCATGACCCGAGGCAAGCACGCTACACATGTGGTATGCCTCTTTCCTTATGCCATGACCAGAGGCAAGCACGCTACACATGTGGTATGCCTCTTTCCTTATGCCATGACCAGAGTCAAGCACGCTACACATGTAGTATGCCTCTTTCCTTATGCCATGACCCGAGGCAAGCACGCTACACATGTAGTATGCCTCTTTCCTTATGCCATGACCCGAGGCAAGCACGCTACACATGTAGTTTGCCTCTTTCCTTATGCCATGACCCGAGGCAAGCACGCTACACATGTAGTTTGCCTCTTTCCTTATGCCATAAACAAAGTCAAGCACGCTACACATGTAGTATGCCTCTTTCCTTATGCCATGACCCGAGGCAAGCACCCTACACATGTAGTATGCCTCTTTCCTTATGCCATGACCCGAGGCAAGCACGCTACACATGTACTATACCTCTTTCCTTATGCCATGACCCGAGGCAAGCACGCTACACATGTAGTTTGCCTCTTTCGTTATGCCATGACCCGAGTCAAGCACGCTACACATGTAGTATACCTCTTTCCTTATGCCATGACCCGAGGCAAGCACGCTACACATGTAGTATGCGTCTTTCCTTATGCCATGACCCGAGGCAAGCACCCTACACATGTAGTATGCCTCTTTCCTTATGCCATGACCCGAGGAAAGCACGCTACACATGTAGTTTGCCTCTTTCTTTATGCCATGACCCGAGGCAAGCACGCTACACATGTAGTATGCCTCTTTCCTTATGCCATGACCAGAGTCAAGCACGCTACACATGTAGTATGCGTCTTTCCTTATGCCATGACCCGAGGCAAGCACGCTACACATGTGGTATGCCTCTTTCCTTATGGCATGACCAGAGGCAAGCACGCTACACATGTGGTATGCCTCTTTCCTTATGCCATGACCAGAGTCAAGCACGCTACACATGTAGTATGCCTCTTTCCTTATGCCATGACCCGAGGCAAGCACGCTACACATGTAGTATGCCTCTTTCCTTATGCCATGACCCGAGGCAAGCACGGTAGACATGTAGTTTGCCTCTTTCCTTATGCCATGACCCGAGGCAAGCACGCTACACATGTAGTTTGCCTCTTTCCTTATGCCATGACTCGAGGCAAGCACACTACACATGTAGTTTGCCTCTTTCCTTATGCCATGACCCGAGGCAAGCACGCTACACATGTAGTATGCCTCTTTCCTTATGCCATGACCCCAGGGAAGCACGCTACACATGTAGTTTGCCTCTTTCCTTATGCCATGACTCGAGGCAAGCACGCTACACATGTACTATACCTTTTTCCTTATGCCATGACTGAAGGCAAGCACGCTACACATGTAGTTTGCCTCTTTCGTTATGCCATGACCCGAGTCAAGCACGCTACACATGTAGTATACCTCTTTCCTTATGCCATGACCCGAGGCAAGCACGCTACACATGTAGTATGCCTCTTTCCTTATGCCATGACCCGAGGCAAGCACCCTACACATGTAGTATGCCTCTTTCCTTATGCCATGACCCGAGGCAAGCACGCTACACATGTACTATACCTCTTTCCTTATGCCATGACCCGAGGCAAGCACGCTACACATGTAGTTTGCCTCTTTCGTTATGCCATGACCCGAGTCAAGCACGCTACACATGTAGTATACCTCTTTCCTTATGCCATGACCCGAGGCAAGCACGCTACACATTTAGTATGCGTCTTTCCTTATGCCATGACCCGAGGCAAGCACCCTACACATGTAGTATGCCTCTTTCCTTATGCCATGACCCGAGGAAAGCACGCTACACATGTAGTTTGCCTCTTTCTTTATGCCATGACCCGAGGCAAGCACGCTACACATGTAGTATGCCTCTTTCCTTATGCCATGACCAGAGTCAAGCACGCTACACATGTAGTATGCGTCTTTCCTTATGCCATGACCCGAGGCAAGCACGCTTCACATGTGGTATGCCTCTTTCCTTATGCCATGACCAGAGGCAAGCACGCTACACATGTGGTATGCCTCTTTCCTTATGCCATGACCAGAGTCAAGCACGCTACACATGTAGTATGCCTCTTTCCTTATGCCATGACCCGAGGCAAGCACGCTACACATGTAGTATGCCTCTTTCCTTATGCCATGACCCGAGGCAAGCACGGTACACATGTAGTTTGCCTCTTTCCTTATGCCATGACCCGAGGCAAGCACGCTACACATGTAGTTTGCCTCTTTCCTTATGCCATAAACAAAGTCAAGCACGCTACACATGTAGTATGCCTCTTTCCTTATGCCATGACCCGAGGCAAGCACCCTACACATGTAGTATGCCTCTTTCCTTATGCCATGACCCCAGGCAAGCACGCTACACATGTAGTTTGCCTCTTTCCTTATGCCATGACTCGAGGCAAGCACGCTACACATGTACTATACCTTTTTCCTTATGCCATGACTGAAGGCAAGCACGCTACACATGTAGTTTGCCTCTTTCGTTATGCCATGACCCGAGTCAAGCACGCTACACATGTAGTATACCTCTTTCCTTATGCCATGACCCGAGGCAAGCACGCTACACATGTAGTATGCCTCTTTCCTTATGCCATGACCAGAGTCTCGCTCGCTACACATGTAGTATGCCTTTTTCCTTATGCCATGACCATAGTCTCGCTCGCTACACATGTAGTATGCCTCTTTCCTTATGCCATGACCCGAGGCAAGCACGCTACACATGTAGTTTGCCTCTTTCCTTATGCCATAAAAAAAAGTCAAGCACGCTACACATGTAGAATGCCTCTTTCCTTATGCCATGACCCGAGGCAAGCACGCTACACATGTAGTTTGCCTCTTTCCTTATGCCATAAAAAAAAGTCAAGCACGCTACACATGTAGAATGCCTCTTTCCTTATGCCATGACCCGAGGCAAGCACGCTACACATGTAGTTTGCCTCTTTCCTTATGCCATGACTCGCAGCAAGCACGCTACACATGTACTATACCTCTTTCCTTATGCCATGACCCGAGGCAAGCACGCTAGACATGTAGTTTTCCTTTTTCGTTATGCCATGACCCGAGTCAAGCACGCTACACATGTAGTATACCTCTTTCCTTATGCCATGACCCGAGGCAAGCACGCTACACATGTAGTATGCCTCTTTCCTTATGCCATGACCCGAGGCAAGCACGCTACACATGTAATATGCCTCTTTCCTTATGCCATGACCCGAGGAAAGCACGCTACACATGTAGTTTGCCTCTTTCTTTATGCCATGACCCGAGGCAAGCACGCTACACATGTAGTATGCCTCTTTCCTTATGCCATGACCAGAGTCAAGCACGCTACACATGTAGTATGCGTCTTTCCTTATGCCATGACCCGAGGCAAACACGCTACACATGTAGTATGCCTCTTTCCTTATGCCATGACCAGAGGCAAACACGCTAGACATGTGGTATGCCTCTTTCCTTATGCCATGACCAGAGTCAAGCACGCTACACATGTAGTATGCCTCTTTCCTTATGCCATGACCCGAGGCAAGCACGCTACACATGTAGTATGCCTCTTTCCTTATGCCATGACCCGAGGCAAGCACGCTACACATGTAGTTTGCCACTTCCCTTATGCCATGACCCGAGGCAAGCACGCTACACATGTAGTTTGCCTCTTTCCTTATGCCATGACCAGAGTCAAGCACGCTACACATGTGGTATGCCTCTTTCCTTATGCCATGACCCGAGGCAAGCACGCTACACATGTAGTATGCGTCTTTCCTTATGCCATGACCCGAGGCAAGCACGCTACACATGTAGTTTGCAACTTTCCTTATGCCATGACCCGGGGCAAGCACGCTACACATGTAGTATACCTCTTTCCTTATGCCAAGACCCGAAAGAAGCTTGCTACACATGTAGTATGCCTCTTTCCTTATGCCATGACGCGAGGCAAGCACGATACACATGTAGTATACCTCTTTCCTTATGCCATGACCCGAGGCAAGCACGCTACACATGTAGTATGCCTCTTTCCTTATGCCATGACCCGAGGCAAGCACGCTACACATGTAGTATACCTCTTTCATTATGCCATGACCCGAGTAAAGCTCGCTACACATGTAGTTTGCCTCTTTCCTTATGCCATGACCCGAGGAAAGCACGCTACACATGTAGTTTGCCTCTTTCCTTATGCCATGACCCGAGGCAAGCACGCTACACATGTAGTATACCTCTTTCCTTATGGCATGACCCGAGGCAAGCACGCTACACATGTAGTTTGCCTCTTTCCTTATGCCATGACCCGAGGCAAGCACGCTACACATGTAGTATGCCTCTTTCCTTATGCCATGACCCGAGGCAAGCACCCTACACATGTAGTATGCCTCTTTCCTTATGCCATGACCCCAGGCAAGCACGCTACACATGTAGTTTGCCTCTTTCCTTATGCCATGACTCGAGGCAAGCACGCTACACATGTACTATACCTTTTTCCTTATGCCATGACTGAAGGCAAGCACGCTACACATGTAGTTTGCCTCTTTCGTTATGCCATGACCCGAGTCAAGCACGCTACACATGTAGTATAACTCTTTCCTTATGCCATGACCCGAGGCAAGCACGCTACACATGTAGTATGCCTCTTTCCTTATGCCATGACCAGAGTCTTGCTCGCTACACATGTAGTATGCCTTTTTCCTTATGCCATGACCATAGTCTCGCTCACTACACATGTAGTATGCCTCTTTCCTTATGCCATGACCCGAGGCAAGAACGCTACACATGTAGTTTGCCTCTTTCCTTATGCCATAAAAAAAAGTCAAGCACGCTACACATGTAGAATGCCTCTTTCCTTATGCCATGACCCGAGGCAAGCACCCTACACATGTAGTATGCCTCTTTCCTTATGCCATGACCCGAGGCAAGCACGCTACACATGTAGTTTGCCTCTTTCCTTATGCCATGACTCGCAGCAAGCACGCTACACATGTACTATACCTCTTTCCTTATGCCATGACCCGAGGCAAGCACGCTACACATGTAGTTTTCCTTTTTCGTTATGCCATGACCCAAATCAAGCACGCTACACATGTAGTATGCCTCTTTCCTTATGCCATGACCCGAGGCAAGCACGGTACACATGTAGTATGCCTCTTTCCTTATGCCATGACCCGAGGCAAGCACGCTACACATGTAATATGCCTCTTTCCTTATGCCATGACCCGAGGAAAGCACGCTACACATGTAGTTTGCCTCTTTCTTTATGCCATGACCCGAGGCAAGCACGCTACACATGTAGTATGCCTCTTTCCTTATGCCATGACCAGAGTCAAGCACGCTACACATGTAGTATGCGTCTTTCCTTATGCCATGACCCGAGGCAAACACGCTACACTTGTAGTATGCCTCTTTCCTTATGCCATGACCAGAGGCAAACACGCTACACATGTGGTATGCCTCTTTCCTTATGCCATGACCAGAGTCAAGCACGCTACACATGTAGTATGCCTCTTTCCTTATGCCATGACCCGAGGCAAGCACGCTACACATGTAGTATGCCTCTTTCCTTATGCCATGACCCGAGGCAAGCACGCTACACATGTAGTTTGCCACTTCCCTTATGCCATGACCCGAGGCAAGCACGCTACACATGTAGTTTGCCTCTTTCCTTATGCCATGACCAGAGTCAAGCACGCTACACATGTGGTATGCCTCTTTCCTTATGCCATGACCCAAAGCAAGCACGCTACACATGTAGTATGCGTCTTTCCTTATGCCATGACCCGAGGCAAGCACGCTACACATGTAGTTTGCCACTTTCCTTATGCCATGACCCGGGGCAAGCACGCTACACATGTAGTATACCTCTTTCCTTATGCCAAGACCCGAAAGAAGCTTGCTACACATGTAGTATGCCTCTTTCCTTATGCCATGACGCGAGGCAAGCACGATACACATGTAGTATACCTCTTTCCTTATGCCATGACCCGAGGCAAGCACGCTACACATGTAGTATGCCTCTTTCCTTATGCCATGACCCGAGGCAAGCACGCTACACATGTAGTATACCTCTTTCATTATGCCATGACCCGAGTAAAGCTCGCTACACATGTAGTTTGCCTCTTTCCTTATGCCATGACCCGAGGAAAGCACGCTACACATGTAGTTTGCCTCTTTCCTTATGCCATGACCCGAGGCAAGCACGCTACACATGTAGTATACCTCTTTCCTTATGGCATGACCCGAGGCAAGCACGCTACACATGTAGTTTGCCTCTTTCCTTATGCCATGACCCGAGGCAAGCACGCTACACATGTAGTATGCCTCTTTCCTTATGCCATGACCAGATTCTTGCTCGCTACACATGTAGTATGCCTCTTTCCTTATGCCATGACCCAAGGCAAGCACGCTACACATGTAGTTTGCGTCTTTCCTTATGCCATGACCCAAAGGAAGCAGGCTACACATGTAGTTTGCCTCTTTCCTTATGCCATGACCCGAGGCAAGCACGCTACACATGTAGTTTGCCTCTTTCCTTATGCCAAGACCCGAAAGAAGCTCGCTACACATGTAGTATGCCTCTTTCCTTATGCCATGACGCGAGGCAAGCACGATACACATGTAGTATACCTCTTTCCTTATGCCATGACCCGAGGAAGGAGCGCTACACATGTAGTATGCCTCTTTCCTTATGCCATGACCCGAGGCAAGCACGCTACACATGTAGTATACCTCTTTCATTATGCCATGACCCGAGTAAAGCTCGCTACACATGTAGTTTGCCTCTTTCCTTATGCCATGACCCGAGGCAAGCACGCTACACATGTAGTTTGCCTCTTTCCTTATGCCATGACCCGAGGCAAGCACGCTACACATGTAGTATACCTCTTTCCTTATGCCAAAACCCGAGGCAAGCACGCTACACATGTAGTTTGCCTCTTTCCTTATGCCATGACCATAGTCTCGCTCGCTACACATGTAGTATGCCTCTTTCCTTATGCCATGACCAGATTCTCGCTCGCTACACATGTAGTATGCCTCTTTCCTTATGCCATGACCCAAGGCAAGCACGCTACACATGTAGTTTGCGTCTTTCCTTATGCCATGACCCGAAGCAAGCAGGCTACACATGTAGTTTGCCTCTTTCCTTATGCCATGACCCGAGGCAAGCACGCTACACATGTAGTTTGCCTCTTTCCTTATGCCAAGACCAGAGTCAAGCACGCTACACATGTAGTATGCCTCTTTCCTTATGCCATGACCCGAGGCAAGCACCCTACACATGTAGTATGCCTCTTTCCTTATGCCATGACCCGAGGCAAGCACGCTACACATGTAGTTTGCCTCTTTCCTTATGCCATGACTCGAGGCAAACACGCTACACATGTACTATACCTCTTTCCTTATGCCATGACCCGAGGCAAGCACGCTACACATGTAGTTTGCCTCTTTTGTTATGCCATGACCCGAGTCAAGCACGCTACACATGTAGTATACCTCTTTCCTTATGCCACGACTTGAGGCAAGCACGCTACACATGTAGTATGCCTCTTTCCTTATGCCATGACCCGAGGCAAGCACGCTACACATGTAGTATGCCTCTTTCCTTATGCCATGACCCGAGGAAAGCACGCTACACATGTAGTTTGCCTCTTTCTTTATGCCATGACCCGAGGTAAGCACGCTACACATGTAGTATGCCTCTTTCCTTATGCCATGACCAGAGTCAAGCACGCTACACAAGTAGTATGCGTCTTTCCTTATGCCATGACCCGAGGCAAGCACGCTACACATGTAGTATGCCTCTTTCCTTATGCCATGACTAGAGGCAAGCACGCTACACATGTGGTATGCCTCTTTCCTTATGCCATGGTCCAGAGTCAAGCACGCTACACATGTAGTATGCCTCTTTCCTTATGCCATGACCCGAGGCAAGCACGCTACACATGTAGTATGCCTCTTTCCTTATGCCATGACCCGAGGCAAGCACGCTACACATGTAGTTTGCCTCTTTCCTTATGCCATGACCCAAGGCAAGCACGCTACACATGTAGTTTGCCTTTTTAATTATGCCATGACCATAGTCAAGCACGCTACACATGTAGTATGCCTCTTTCCTTATGCCATGACCAGATTCTCGCTCGCTACACATGTAGTATGCCTCTTTCCTTATGCCATGACCCAAGGCAAGCACGCTACACATGTAGTTTGCGTCTTTCCTTATGCCATGACCCGAAGCAAGCAGGCTACACATGTAGTTTGCCTCTTTCCTTATGCCATGACCCGAGGCAAGCACGCTACACATGTAGTTTGCCTCTTTCCTTATGCCAAGACAAGAGTCAATGACGCTACACAGGTAGTATGCCTCTTTCCTTATGCCATGACCCGAGGCAAGCACCCTACACATTTAGTATGCCTCTTTCCTTATGCCATGACCCGAGGCAAGCACGCTACACATGTAGTATGCCTCTTTCCTTATGCCATGACTCGAGGCAAACGCGCTACACATGTGCTATACCTCTTTCCTTATGCCATGACCCGAGGCAAGCACGCTACACATGTAGTTTGCCTCTTTCGTTAAGCCATGACCCGAGGCAATCACGCTAAACATGTAGTAGGCCTCTTTCCTTATGCCATGACCCGAGGAAAGCACGCTAGACATGTAGTTTGCCTCTTTCTTTTTGCCATGACCCGAGGTAAGCACGCTACACATGTAGTATGCCTCTTTCCTTATGCCATGACCAGAGTCAAGCACGCTACACATGTAGTATGCGCCTTTCCTTATGCCATGACCCGAGGCAAGCACGCTACACATGTAGTATGCCTCCTTCCTTATGCCATGACCAGAGGCAAGCACGCTACACATGTGGTATGCCTCTTTTCTTATGCCATGACCAGAGTCAAGCACGCTACACATGTAGTATACCTCTTTCCCTATGCCACGACCCGAGGCAAGCACGCTACACATGTAGTATGCCTCTTTCCTTATGCCATGACCCGAGGCAAGCACGCTAAACATGTAGTAGGCCTCTTTCCTTATGCCATGACCCGAGGAAAGCACGCTAGACATGTAGTTTGCCTCTTTCTTTTTGCCATGACCCGAGGTAAGCACGCTACACATGTAGTATGCCTCTTTCCTTATGCCATGACCCGAGGCAAGCACGCTACACATGTAGTATGCCTCCTTCCTTATGCCATGACCAGAGGCAAGCACGCTACACATGTGGTATGCCTCTTTTCTTATGCCATGACCAGAGTCAAGCACGCTACACATGTAGTATGCCTCTTTCCTTATGCCATGACCCGAGGCAAGCACGCTACACATGTAGTTTGCCTCTTTCCTTATGCCATGAACAAAGTCAAGCACGCTACACATGTATTATGCCTCTTTCCTTATGCCATGACCCGAGAAAAGCACGCTACACATGTAGTTTGCCTCTTTCTTTTTGCCATGACCCGAGGCAAGCACGCTACACATGTAGTATGCCTCTTTCCTTATGCCATGACCAGAGTCAAGGACGCTACACATGTAGTATGCGTCTTTTCTTATGCCATGACCCGAGGCAAGCATGCTACACATGTAGTATGCCTCTTTCCTTATCCCATGACCAGAGTCAAGCACGCTACACATGTAGTATGCGTCTTTCCTTATGCCATGATCCGAGGCTAGCACGCTACACATGTAGTATGCCTCTTTCCTTATGCCATGACCAGAGGCAAGCACGCTACACATGTGGTATGCCTCTTTTCTTATGCCATGACCAGAGTCAAGGACGCTACACATGTAGTATATCTCTTTCCTTATGCCATGACTCGAGGCAAGCACGCTACACATGTAGTATCCCTCTTTCCTTATGCCATGACCCGAGGCAAGCACGCTACACATGTAGTTTGCCCCTTCCCTTATGCCATGACCCGAGGCAAGCACGCTACTCATGTAGTTTGCCTCTTTCCTTATGCCATGACCAGAGTCTCGCTCGCTACACATGTAGTATGCCTCTTTCCTTATGCCATGACCATAGTCTCGCTCGCTATACATGTAGTATGCCTCTTTGCTTATGCCATGACCCGAGTGAAGCTCGCTACACATGTAGTATGCCTCTTTCCTTATGCCATGACGCGAGGCAAACACGATACACATGTAGTATACCTCTTTCCTTATGCCATGACCCGAGGCAATTACGCTACACATGTAGTATGCCTCTTTCCTTATGCCATGACCCGAGGCAAGCACGCTACACATGTAGTATACCTCTTTCATTATGCCATGACCCGAGGCAAGCACGCTACACATGTAGTTTGCCTCTTTCCTTATGCCATGAACAAAGTCAAGCACGCTACACATGTATTATGCCTCTTTCCTTATGCCATGACCCGAGAAAAGCACGCTACACATGTAGTTTGCCTCTTTCTTTTTGCCATGACCCGAGGCAAGCACGCTACACATGTAGTATGCCTCTTTCCTTATGCCATGACCAGAGTCAAGGACGCTACACATGTAGTATGCGTCTTTTCTTATGCCATGACCCGAGGCAAGCATGCTACACATGTAGTATGCCTCTTTCCTTATCCCATGACCAGAGTCAAGCACGCTACACATGTAGTATGCGTCTTTCCTTATGCCATGATCCGAGGCTAGCACGCTACACATGTAGTATGCCTCTTTCCTTATGCCATGACCAGAGGCAAGCACGCTACACATGTGGTATGCCTCTTTTCTTATGCCATGACCAGAGTCAAGGACGCTACACATGTAGTATATCTCTTTCCTTATGCCATGACTCGAGGCAAGCACGCTACACATGTAGTATCCCTCTTTCCTTATGCCATGACCCGAGGCAAGCACGCTACACATGTAGTTTGCCCCTTCCCTTATGCCATGACCCGAGGCAAGCACGCTACTCATGTAGTTTGCCTCTTTCCTTATGCCATGACCAGAGTCTCGCTCGCTACACATGTAGTATGCCTCTTTCCTTATGCCATGACCATAGTCTCGCTCGCTATACATGTAGTATGCCTCTTTGCTTATGCCATGACCCGAGTGAAGCTCGCTACACATGTAGTATGCCTCTTTCCTTATGCCATGACGCGAGGCAAACACGATACACATGTAGTATACCTCTTTCCTTATGCCATGACCCGAGGCAAGCACGCTACACATGTAGTATGCCTCTTTCCTTATGCCATGACCAGAGTCTCGCTCGCTACACATGTAGTATGCCTGTTTCGTTATGCCATGACCCAAGGCAAGCACGCTACACATGTAGTTTGCGTCTTTCCTTATGCCATGACCCAAAGCAAGCACGCTACACATGTAGTTTGCCTCTTTCCTTATGCCATGACCCGAGGCAAGAACGCTACACATGTAGTTTGCCTCTTTCCTTATGCCAAGACAAGAGTCAAGCACGCTACACATGTAGTATGCCTCTTTCCTTATGCCATGACCCGAGGCAAGCACTCTACACATGTAGTTTACCTGTTTCCTTATGCCATGACCCGAGGCAAGCACGCTGCACATGTAGTTTGCCTCTTTCCTTATGCCATGACTCGAGGCAAACACGCTACACATGTACTATACCTCTTTCCTTATGCCATGACCCGAGGCAAGCACGATACACATGTAGTTTGCCTCTTTCGTTATGCCATGACCTGAGTCAAGCACGCTACACATGTAGTATACCTCTTTCCTTATGCCATGACTCGAGGCAAGCACGCTAAACATGTAGTATGCCTCTTTCCTTATGCCATGACCATAGTCTCGCTCGCTACACATGTAGTATGCCTCTTTCCTTATGCCATGACCCGAGCGAAGCTCGCTACACATGTAGTATGCCTCTTTCCTTATGCCATGACGCGAGGCAAGCACGATACACATGTAGTATACCTCTTTCCTTATGCAATGACCCGAGGCAAGCACGCTACACATGTATTATGCCTCTTTCTTTATGCCATGACCCGAGTAAAGCTCGCTACACATGTAGTTTGCCTCTTTCCTTATGCCATGACCTTAGGAGAGCACGCTACACATGTAGTTTGCCTCTTTCCTTATGCCATGATCCGAGGCAAGCACGCTACACATGTAGTATACCTCTTTCCTTATGCCATGACCCGAGGCAAGCACGCTACACATGTAGTATGCGTCTTTCCTTATGCCATGACCCGAGGCAAGCACGCTACACATGTAGTATGCCTCTTTCCTTATGCCATGACCAGAGTCTCGCTCGCTACACATGTAGTATGCCTCTTTCCTTATGCCATGACCCAAGGCAAGCACGCTACACATGTAGTTTGCCTCTTTCCTTATGCCATGACCCGAAGCAAGCACGCTACACATGTAGTTTGCCTCTTTCCTTATGCCATGACCCGAGGCAAGCACGCTACAAATGTAGTTTGCCTCTTTCGTTATGCCAAGACCAGAGTCAAGCACGCTACACATGTAGTATGCCTCTTTCCTTATGCCATGACCCGAGGGAAGCACGCTACACATGTAGTATGCCTCTTTCCTTATGCCATGACTCGAGGGAAACGCGCTTGACATGTACTATACCTCTTTCCTTATGCCATGACCCGAGGCAAGCACGCTACACATGTAGTTTGCCTCTTTCGTTATGCCATGACTCGAGGCAAGCACGCTACACATGTACTATACCTCTTTCCTTATGCCATGACCCGAGGCAAGCACGCTACACATGTAGTTTGCCTCTTTCGTTATGCCATGACCCGAGTCAAGCACGCTACACATGTAGTATACCTCTTTCCTTATGCCATGACCCAAGGCAAGCACGCTACACATGTAGTTTGCCTCTTTCCTTATGCCATGACCCAAAGCAAGCACGCTACACATGTAGTATGCCTCTTTCCTTATGCCATGACCCGAGGAAAGCACGCTACACATGTAGTTTGCCTCTTTCTTTATGCCATGACACGAGGCAAGCACGCTACACATGTAGTATGCCTCTTTCCTTATGCCATGACCAGAGTCAAGCACGCTACACATGTAGTATGCGTCTTTCCTTTTGCCATGACCCGAGGCAAGCACGCTACACATGTAGTACGCCTCTTTCTTTATGCCATGACCATAGGCAAGCACGCTACACATGTGGTATGCCTCTTTTCTTATGCCATGACCCGAGGCAAGCACGCTACACATGTAGTATGCCTCTTTCCTTATGCCATGACCCGAGGCAAGCACGCTACACATGTAGTATGCCTCTTTCCTTATGCCATGACCCGAGGCAAGCACGCTACACATGTAGTATGCCTCTTTCCTTATGCCATGACCCGAGGCAAGCACGCTACACATGTAGTTTGCCTCTTTCCTTATGCCATGACCCGAGGCAAGCACGCTACACATGTAGTTTGCCTCCTTCCTTATGCCATGACCAGAGTCAAGCACGCTACACATGTGGTATGCCTCTTTCATTATGCCATGACCCGAGGCAAGCACTCTACACATGTAGTTTACCTGTTTCCTTATGCCATGACCCGAGGCAAGCACGCTACACATGTAGTTTGCCTCTTTCCTTATGCCATGACTCGAGGCAAACACGCTACACATGTACTATACCTCTTTCCTTATGCCATGACTCGAGGCAAGCACGATACACATGTAGTTTGCCTCTTTCGTTATGCCATGACCTGAGTCAAGCACGCTACACATGTAGTATACCTCTTTCCTTATGCCATGACTCGAGGCAAGCACGCTACACATGTAGTATGCCTCTTTCCTTATGCCATGACCCGAGGCAAGCACGGTACACATGTAGTATGCCTCTTTCCTTATGCCATGACCCGAGGAAAGCACGCTACACATGTAGTTTGCCTCTTTCTTTATGCCATGACCCGAGGCAAGCACGCTACACATGTAGTATGCCTCTTTCCTTATGCCATGACCAGAGTCAAGCACGCTACACATGTAGTATGCGTCTTTCCTTATGCCATGACCCGAGGCAAGCACGCTACACATGTAGTATGCCTCCTTCCTTATGCCATGACCAGAGGCAAGCACGCTACACATGTGGTATGCCTCTTTCCTTATGCCATGACAAGAGTCAAGCACGCTACACATGTAGTATGCCTCTTTCCTTATGCCATGACCCGAGGCAAGCACGCTACACATGTAGTATGCCTCTTTCCTTATGCCATGACCCGAGGCAAGCACGCTACACATGTAGTTTGCCTCTTTCCTTATGCCATGACCCGAGGCAAGCACGCTACACATGTAGTTTGCCTCTTTTCTTATGCCATGACCAGAGTCAAGCACGCTACACATGTGGTATGCCTCTTTCCTTATGCCATGACCAAAGGCAAGCACGCTACACATGTAGTATGCGTCTTTCCTTATGCCATGACCCGAGGCAAGCACGCTACACATGTAGTTTGCCTCTTTTCTTATGCCATGACCCGAGGCAAGCACGCTACACATGTAGTATACCTTTTTCCTTATGCCTTGACCAGAGTCTCGCTCGCTACACATGTAGTATGCCTCTTTCCTTATGCCATGACCATAGTCTCGCTCGCTACACATGTAGTATGCCTCTTTCCTTATGCCATGATCCGAGTGAAGCTCGCTACACATGTAGTATGCCTCTTTCCTTATGCCATGACGCGAGGCAAGCACGATACACATGTAGTATACCTCTTTCCCTATGCCATGACCCGAGGCAAGCACGCTACACATGTAGTATGCCTCTTTCCTTATGCCATGACCCGAGGCAAGCACGCTACACATGTAGTTTGCCTCTTTCCTTATGCCATGACCAGAGTCAAGCACGCTACACATGTGGTATGCCTCTTTCCTTATGCCATGACCCGAGGCAAGCACGCTAAACATGTAGTTTGCCTCTTTCGTTATGCCATGACTCGAGGCAAGCACGCTACACATGTACTATACCTCTTTTCTTATGCCATGACCCGAGGCAAGTACGCTACACATGTAGTTTGCCTCTTTCGTTATGCCATGACCCGAGTCATGCACGCTACACATGTAGTATACCTCTTTCCTTATGCCATGACCCGAGGCAAGCACGCTACACATGTGGTTTGCCTCTTTCCTTATGCCATGACCAAAGGCAAGCACGCTACACATGTAGTATGCGTCTTTCCTTATGCCATGACCCGAGGCAAGCACGCTACACATGTAGTTTTCCTCTTTCCTTATGCCATGACCCGAGGCAAGCACGCTACACATGTAGTATACCTGTTTCCTTATGCCATGACCAGAGTCTCGCTCGCTACACATGTAGTATGCCTCTTTCCTTATGCCATGACCATAGTCTCGCTCGCTACACATGTAGTATGCCTCTTTCCTTATGCCATGACCCGAGCGAAGCTCGCTACACATGTAGTATGCCTCTTTCCTTATGCCATGACGCGAGGCAAGCACGATACACATGTAGTATACCTGTTTCCTTATGCCATGACCCGAGGCAAGCACGCTACACATGTATTATGCCTCTTTCTTTATGCCATGACCCGAGGCAAGCACGCTACACATGTAGTATACCTCTTTCATTATGCCATGACCCGAGTGAAGCTCGCTACACATGTAGTTTGCCTCTTTCCTTATGCCATGATCCGAGGAGAGCACTCTACACATGTAGTTTGCCTCTTTCCTTATTCCATGATCCGAGGCAAGCACGCTACACATGTAGTATACCTCTTTCCTTATGCCATGACCCGAGGCAAGCACGCTACACATGTAGTATGCGTCTTTCCTTATGCCATGACCCGAGGCAAGCACGCTACACATGTAGTATGCCTCTTTCCTTATGCCATGACCAGAGTCTCGCTCGCTACACATGTAGTATGCCTCTTTCCTTATGCCATGACCCAAGGCAAGCACGCTACACATGTAGTTTGCCTCTTTCGTTATGCCATGACCCGAGGCAAGCACGCTACACATGTAGTTTGCCTCTTTCCTTATGCCATGACCCGAGGCAAGCACGCTACAAATGTAGTTTGCCTCTTTCGTTATGCCAAGACCAGAGTCAAGCACGCTACACATGTAGTATGCCTCTTTCCTTATGCCATGACCCGAGGCAAGCACGCTACACATGTAGTATGCCTCTTTCCTTATGCCATGACTCGAGGGAAACGCGCTTCACATGTACTATACCTCTTTCCTTATGCCATGACCCGAGGCAAGCACGCTACACATGTAGTTTGCCTCTTTCGTTATGCCATGACTCGAGGCAAGCACGCTACACATGTACTATACCTCTTTCCTTATGCCATGACCCGAGGCAAGCACGCTACACATGTAGTTTGCCTCTTTCGTTATGCCATGACCCGAGGCAAGCACGCTACACATGTAGTATACCTCTTTCCTTATGCCATGACCCAAGGCAAGCACGCTACACATGTAGTTTGCCTCTTTCCTTATGCCATGACCCAAAGCAAGCACGCTACACATGTAGTATGCCTCTTTCCTTATGCCATGACCCGAGGAAAGCACGCTACACATGTAGTTTGCCTCTTTCTTTATGCCATGACCCGAGGCAAGCACGCTACACATGTAGTATGCCTCCTTCCTTATGCCATGACCAGAGTCAAGCACGCTACACATGTAGTATGCGTCTTTCCTTTTGCCATGACCCGAGGCAAGCACGCTACACATGTAGTACGCCTCTTTCTTTATGCCATGACCAGAGGCAAGCACGCTACACATGTGGTATGCCTCTTTTCTTATGCCATGACCCGAGGCAAGCACGCTACACATGTAGTATGCCTCTTTCCTTATGCCATGACCCGAGGGAAGCACGCTACACATGTAGTATGCCTCTTTCCTTATGCCATGACCCGAGGCAAGCACGCTACACATGTAGTTTGCCTCTTTCCTTATGCCATGACCCGAGGCAAGCACGCTACACATGTAGTATGCCTCTTTCCTTATGCCATGACCCGAGGCAAGCACGCTACACATGTAGTATGCCTCTTTCCTTATGCCATGACCCGAGGCAAGCACGCTACACATGTAGTTTGCCTCTTTCCTTATGCCATGACCCGAGGCAAGCACGCTACACATGTAGTTTGCCTCTTTCCTTATGCCATGACCAGAGTCAAGCACGCTACACATGTGGTATGCCTCTTTCCTTATGCCATGACCCAAGGCAAGCACGCTACACATGTAGTATGCGTCTTTCCTTATGCCATGACCCGAGGCAAGCACGCTACACATGTAGTATGCCTCTTTCCTTATGCCATGAACCGAGGCAAGCACTCTACACATGTAGTATGCCTGTTTCCTTATGCCATGACCCGAGGCAAGCACGCTACACATGTAGTTTGCCTCTTTCCTTATGCCATGACTCGAGGCAAACACGCTACACATGTACTATACCTCTTTCCTTATGCCATGACCCGAGGCAAGCACGATACACATGTAGTTTGCCTCTTTCGTTATGCCATGACCTGAGTCAAGCACGCTACACATGTAGTATACCTCTTTCCTTATGCCATGACTCGAGGCAAGCACGCTAAACATGTAGTATGCCTCTTTCCTTATGCCATGACCCGAGGCAAGCACGCTACACATGTAGTATGCCTCTTTCCTTATGCCATGACCATAGTCTCGCTCGCTACACATGTAGTATGCCTCTTTCCTTATGCCATGATCCGAGTGAAGCTCGCTACACATGTAGTATGCCTCTTTCCTTATGCCATGACCCGAGGCAAGCACGCTACACATGTAGTATGCGTCTTTCCTTATGCCATGACCCGAGGCAAGCACAATACACATGTAGTATGCCTCTTTCCTTATGCCATGACCAGAGTCTCGCTCGCTACACATGTAGTATGCCTCTTTCCTTATGCCATGACCCAAGGCAAGCACGCTACATATGTAGTTTGCCTCTTTCCTTATGCCATGACCCGAAGCAAGCACGCTACACATGTAGTTTGCCTCTTTCCTTATGCCATGACCCGAGGCAAGCACGCTACAAATGTAGTTTGCCTCTTTCGTTATGCCAAGACCAGAGTCAAGCACGCTACACATGTAGTATGCCTCTTTCCTTATGCCATGACCCGAGGCAAGCACGCTACACATGTAGTATGCCTCTTTCCTTATGCCATGACTCGAGGGAAACGCGCTTCACATGTACTATACCTCTTTCCTTATGCCATGACCCGAGGCAAGCACGCTACACATGTAGTTTGCCTCTTTCGTTATGCCATGACTCGAGGCAAGCACGCTACACATGTACTATACCTCTTTCCTTATGCCATGACCCGAGGCAAGCACGCTACACATGTAGTTTGCCTCTTTCGTTATGCCATGACCCGAGTCAAGCACGCTACACATGTAGTTTGCCTCTTTCCTTATGCCATGACCCAAAGCAAGCACGCTACACATGTAGTATGCCTCTTTCGTTATGCCATGACCCAAGGCAAGCACGCTACACATGTAGTATGCCTCTTTCCTTATGCCATGACGCGAGGCAAGCACGATACACATGTAGTATACCTCTTTCCTTATGCCATGACCCGAGGCAAGCACGCTACACATGTAGTATGCCTCTTTCCTTATGCCATGACTCGAGGCAAGCACGCTACACATGTAGTATGCCTCTTTCCTTATGCCATGACCCGAGGCAAGCACGCTACACATGTAGTATGCGTCTTTCCTTATGCCATGACCCGAGTCAAGCACGCTACACATGTAGTATACCTCTTTCCTTATGCCATGACCCGAGGCAAGCACCCTACACATGTAGTATGCCTCTTTCCTTATGCCATGACCCGAGGCAAGGACGCTACACATGTACTATACCTCTTTCCTTATGCCATGACCCGAGGCAAGCACGCTACACATGTACTATACCTCTTTCCTTATGCCATGACCCGAGGCAAGCACGCTACACGTGTAGTTTGCCTCTTTCGTTATGCCATGACCCGAGTCAAGCACGCTACACATGTAGAATACCTCTTTCCTTATGCCATGACCAAAGGCAAGCACGCTACACATGTAGTATGCCTCTTTCCTTATGCCATGACCCGAGACAAGCACGCTACACATGTAGTATGCCTCTTTCCTTATGCCATGACCCGAGGAAAGCACGCTACACATGTAGTTTGCCTCTTTCTTTATGCCATGACCCGAGGCAAGCACGCTACACATGTAGTATGCCTCTTTCCTTATGCCATGACCAGAGTCAAGCACGCTACACATGTAGTATGCGTCTTTCCTTATGCCATGACCCGAGGCAAGCACGCTACACATGTAGTATGCCTCTTTCCTTATGCCATGACCAGAGGCAAGCACGCTACACATGTGGTATGCCTCTTTCCTTATGCCATGACCAGAGTCAAGCACGCTACCCATGTAGTAAGCCTCTTTCCTTATGCCATGACCCGAGGCAAGCACGCTACACATGTAGTATGCCTCTTTCCTTATGCCATGACCCGAGGCAAGAACGCTACACATGTAGTTTGCCTCTTTCCTTATGCCATGACCCGAGGCAAGCACGCTACACATGTAGTTTGCCTCTTTCCTTATGCCATGACCAGAGTCAAGCACGCTACACATGTGGTATGCCTGTTTCCTTATGCCATGACCCAAGGCAAGCACGCTACACATGTAGTATGCGTCTTACCTTATGCCATGACCCGAGGCAAGCACGCTACACATGTAGTTTGCCTCTTTCCTTATGCCATGACCCGGGGCAAGCACGCTACACATGTAGTATACCTCTTTCCTTATGCCATGACCAGAGTCTCGCTCGCTACACATGTAGTATGCCTCTTTCCTTATGCCATGACCATAGTCTCGCTCGCTACACATGTAGTATGCCTCTTTCCTTATGCCATGACCCGAGGCAAGCACGCTACACATGTAGTTTGCCTCTTTCCTTATGCCATAAACAAAGTCAAGCTCGCTACACATGTAGGATGCCTCTTTCCTTATGCCATGACCCGAGGCAAGCACCCTACACATGTAGTATGCCTCTTTCGTTATGCCATGCCCCGAGTCAAGCACGCTACACATGTAGTATACCTCTTTGCTTATGCCATGACCCGAGGCAAGCACGCTACACTTGTAGTATGCCTCTTTCCTTAGGCCATGACCCGAGGCAAGCACGCTACACATGTAGTATGCCTCTTTCCTTATGCCATGACCCGAGGAAAGCACGCTACACATGTAGTTTGCCTCTTTCGTTATGCCATGACCCGAGGCAAGCACGCTACACATGTAGTATGCCTCTTTCCTTATGCCATGACCAGAGTCAAGCACGCTACACATGTAGTATGGGTCTTTCCTTATGCCATGACCCGAGGAAAGCACGCTACACATGTAGTATGCCTCTTTCCTTATGCCATGACCAGAGGCAAGCACGCTACACATGTGGTATGCCTCTTTCCTTATGCCATGACCAGAGTCAAGCACGCTACACATGTAGTATGCCTCTTTCCTTATGCCATGACCAGAGTCAAGCACGCTACACATGTAGTATGCGTCTTTCCTTATGCCATGACCCGAGGCAAGCACGCTACACATGTAGTATGCCTCTTTCCTTATGCCATGACCAGAGGCAAGCACGCTACACATGTGGTATGCCTCTTTCCTTATGCCATGACCAGAGTCAAGCACGCTACCCATGTAGTAAGCCTCTTTCCTTATGCCATGACCCGAGGCAAGCACGCTACACATGTAGTATGCCTCTTTCCTTATGCCATGACCCGAGGCAAGAACGCTACACATGTAGTTTGCCTCTTTCCTTATGCCATGACCCGAGGCAAGCACGCTACACATGTAGTTTGCCTCTTTCCTTATGCCATGACCAGAGTCAAGCACGCTACACATGTGGTATGCCTGTTTCCTTATGCCATGACCCAAGGCAAGCACGCTACACATGTAGTATGCGTCTTACCTTATGCCATGACCCGAGGCAAGCACGCTACACATGTAGTTTGCCTCTTTCCTTATGCCATGACCCGGGGCAAGCACGCTACACATGTAGTATACCTCTTTCCTTATGCCATGACCAGAGTCTCGCTCGCTACACATGTAGTATGCCTCTTTCCTTATGCCATGACCATAGTCTCGCTCGCTACACATGTAGTATGCCTCTTTCCTTATGCCATGACCCGAGGCAAGCACGCTACACATGTAGTTTGCCTCTTTCCTTATGCCATAAACAAAGTCAAGCTCGCTACACATGTAGGATGCCTCTTTCCTTATGCCATGACCCGAGGCAAGCACCCTACACATGTAGTATGCCTCTTTCGTTATGCCATGCCCCGAGTCAAGCACGCTACACATGTAGTATACCTCTTTGCTTATGCCATGACCCGAGGCAAGCACGCTACACTTGTAGTATGCCTCTTTCCTTAGGCCATGACCCGAGGCAAGCACGCTACACATGTAGTATGCCTCTTTCCTTATGCCATGACCCGAGGAAAGCACGCTACACATGTAGTTTGCCTCTTTCGTTATGCCATGACCCGAGGCAAGCACGCTACACATGTAGTATGCCTCTTTCCTTATGCCATGACCAGAGTCAAGCACGCTACACATGTAGTATGGGTCTTTCCTTATGCCATGACCCGAGGAAAGCACGCTACACATGTAGTATGCCTCTTTCCTTATGCCATGACCAGAGGCAAGCACGCTACACATGTGGTATGCCTCTTTCCTTATGCCATGACCAGAGTCAAGCACGCTACACATGTAGTATGCCTCTTTCCTTATGCCATGACCCGAGGCAAGCACGCTACACATGTAGTATGCCTCTTTCCTTATGCCATGACCCGAGGCAAGCACGCTACACATGTAGTTTGCCTCTTCCCTTATGCCATGACCCGAGGCAAGCACGCTACACATGTAGGTTGCCCCTTTCCTTATGCCATGACAAGAGTCAAGCACGCTACACATGTGGTATGCCTCTTTCCTTATGCCATGACCCAAGGCAAGCACGCTACACATGTAGTATGCGTCTTTCCTTATGCCATGACCCGAGGCAAGCACGCTACACATGTAGTTTGCCTCTTTCCTTATGCCATGACCCGGGGCAAGCACGCTACACATGTAGTATACCTCTTTCCTTATGCCATGACCAGAGTCTCGCTCGCTACACATGTAGTATGCCTCTTTCCTTGTGCCATGACCAAAGTCTCGCTCGCTACACATGTAGTATGCCTCTTTCCTTATGCCATGACCCGAGGCAAGCATGCTACACATGTAGTATGCCTCTTTCCTTATGCCATGACCCGAGGCAAGCCTGCTACACATGTAGTATGCGTCTTTCCTTATGCCATGACCCGAGGCAAGCACGCTACACATGTAGTATTCATCTTTCCTTATGCCATGACCCGAGGCAAGCACGCTACATATGTAGTTTGCCTCTTTCCTTATGCCATGACCCGAGGCAAGCACCCTACACATGTAGTATGGCTCTTTCCTTATGCCATGACCCGAGGCAAGCATGCTACACATGTAGTATGCGTCTTTCCTTATGCCATGACCCGAGGCAAGCACGCTACACATGTAGTATTCCTCTTTCCTTATGCCATGACCCGAGGCAAGCACGCTACACATGTAGTATGCCTCTTTCCTTATGCCATGACCAGAGTCTCGCTCGCTACACATGTAGTATGCCTCTTTCCTTATGCCATGACCCAAGGCAAGCACGCTACACATGTAGTTTGCCTCTTTCCTTATGCCATGACCCGAAGCAAGCACGCTACACATGTAGTTTGCCTCTTTCCTTATGCCATGACCCGAGGCAAGCACGCTACAAATGTAGTTTGCCTCTTTCGTTATGCCAAGACCAGAGTCAAGCACGCTACACATGTAGTATGCCTCTTTTCTTATGCCATGACCCGAGGCAAGCACGCTACACATGTAGTATGCCTCTTTCCTTATGCCATGACTCGAGGGAAACGCGCTTCACATGTACTATACCTCTTTCCTTATGCCATGACCCGAGGCAAGCACGCTACACATGTAGTTTGCCTCTTTCGTTATGCCATGACTCGAGGCAAGCACGCTACACATGTACTATACGTCTTTCCTTATGCCATGACCCGAGGCAAGCACGCTACACATGTAGTTTGCCTCTTTCGTTATGCCATAACCCGAGTCAAGCACGCTACACATGTAGTATACCTCTTTCCTTATGCCATGACCGGAGGCAAGCACGCTACACATGTAGTATGCCTCTTTTCTTATGCCATGACCCGAGGCAAGCACGCTACACATGTAGTATGCCTCTTTCCTTATGCCATGACCCGAGGAAAGCACGCTACACATGTAGTTTGCCTCTTTCTTTATGCCATGACCCGAGGCAAGCACGCTACACATGTAGTATGCCTCTTTCCTTATGCCATGACCAGAGTCAAGCACGCTACACATGTAGTATGCGTCTTTCCTTTTGCCATGACCCGAGGCAAGCACGCTACACATGTAGTACGCCTCTTTCTTTATGCCATGACCAGAGGCAAGCACGCTACACATGTGGTATGCCTCTTTTCTTATGCCATGACCCGAGGCAAGCACGCTACACATGTAGTATGCCTCTTTCCTTATGCCATGACCCGAGGCAAGCACGCTACACATGTAGTATGCCTCTTTCCTTATGCCATGACCCGAGGCAAGCACGCTACACATGTAGTTTGCCTCTTTCCTTATGCCATGACCCGAGGCAAGCACGCTACACATGTAGTTTGCCTCTTTCCTTATGCCATGACCAGAGTCAAGCACGCTACACATGTGGTATGCCTCTTTCCTTATGCCATGACCCAAGGCAAGCACGCTACACATGTAGTATGCGTCTTTCCTTATGCCATGACCCGAGGCAAGCACGCTACACATGTAGTTTGCCTCTTTCCTTATGCCATGACCCGAGGCAAGCACGCTACACATGTAGTATACCTCTTTCCTTATGCCATGACCAGAGTCTCGCTCGCTACACATGTAGTATGCCTCTTTCCTTATGCCATGACCATAGTCTCGCTCGCAACACATGTAGTATGCCTCTTTCGCTATGCCATGACCCGATTGAAGCTCGCTACACATGTAGTATGCCTCTTTCCTTATGCCATGACGCGAGGCAAGCACGATACACATGTAGTATACCTCTTTCCTTATGCCATGACCCGAGGCAAGCACGCTACACATGTAGTATGCCTCTTTCCTTATGCCATGACCCGAGGCAAGCACGCTACACATGTAGTATGCCTCTTTCCTTATGCCATGACCCGAGGCAAGCACGCTACACATGTAGTATACCTCTTTCATTATGCCATGACCCGAGTAAAGCTCGCTACACATGTAGTTTGCCTCTTTCCCTATGCCATGACCCGAGGCAAGCACGCTACACATGTAGTTTGCCTCTTTCCTTATGCCATGACCCGAGGCAAGCACGCTACACATGTAGTATACCTCTTTCCTTATGCCATGACCCGAGGCAAGCACGCTACACATGTAGTTTGCCTCTTTCCTTATGCCATGACCCGAGGCAAGCACGCTACACATGTAGTATGCCTCTTTCCCTATGCCATGACCAGAGTCTCGCTAGCTACACATGTAGTATGCCTCTTTCCTTATGCCATGACCCAAGGCAAGCACGCTACACATGTAGTTTGCCTCTTTCCTTATGCCATGACCCAAAGCAAGCACGCTACACATGTAGTATACCTCTTTCCTTATGCCATGACCCGAGGCAAGCACGCTACACATGTAGTTTGCCTCTTTCGTTATGCCATGACCCGAGTCAAGCAAGCTACACATGTAGTATACCTCTTTCCTTATGCCATGACCCGAGGCAAGCACGCTACACATGTAGTATGCCTCTTTCCTTATGCCATGACCCGAGGAAAGCACGCTACACATGTAGTTTTCCTCTTTCTTTATGCCATGACCCGAGGGAAGCCCGCTACACATGTAGTATGCCTCTTTCCTTATGCCATGACCAGAGTCAGGCACGCTACACATGTAGTATGCGTCTTTCCTTATGCCATGACCCGAGGCAAGCACGCTACACATGTATTATGCCTCTTACCTTATGCCATGACCAGAGGGAAGCACGCTACACATGTGGTATCCCTCTTTCCTTATGCCATGACCAGAGTCAAGCACGCTACACATGTAGTATGCCTCTTTCCTTATGCCATGACCCGAGGCAAGCACGCTACACATGTAGTATGCCTCTTTCCTTATGCCATGACCAGAGTCAAGCACGCTACACATGTAGTATGCGTCTTTCCTTATGCCATGACCCGAGGCAAGCACGCTACACATGTAGTTTGCCTCTTTCCTTATGCCATGACCCGAGGCAAGCACGCTACACATGTAGTATGCCTCTTTCCTTATGCCATGACCCGAGGAAAGCACGCTAGACATGTAGTTTGCCTCTTTCTTTATGCCATGACCCGAGGCAAGCACGCTACACATGTAGTATGCCTTTTTCCTTATGCCATGACCAGAGTCAAGCACGCTACACATGTAGTATGCGTCTTTCCTTATGCCATGACCCGAGGCAAGCACGCTACACATGTAGTATGCCTCTTTCCTTATGCCATGACCAGAGGCAAGCACGCTACACATGTGGTATGCCTCTTTCCTTATGCCATGACCAGAGTCAAGCACGCTACACATGTAGTAAGCCTCTTTCCTTATGCCATGACCCGAGGCAAGCACGCTACACATGTAGTATGCCTCTTTCCTTATGCCATGACCCGAGGCAAGAACGCTACACATGTAGTTTGCCTCTTTCCTTATGCCATGACCCGAGGCAAGCACGCTACACATGTAGTTTGCCTCTTTTTTTATGCCATGATCAGAGTCAAGCACGCTACACATGTGGTATGCCTGTTTCCTTATGCCATGACCCAAGGCAAGCACGCTACACATGTAGTATGCGTCTTACCTTATGCCATGACCCGAGGCAAGCACGCTACACATGTAGTTTGCCTCTTTCCTTATGCCATGACCCGGGGCAAGCACGCTACACATGTAGTATACCTCTTTCCTTATGCCATGACCAGAGTCTCGCTCGCTACACATGTAGTATGCCTCTTTCCTTATGCCATGTCCATAGTCTCGCTCGCTACACATGTAGTATGCCTCTTTCCTTATGCCATGACCCGAGGCAAGCACGCTACACATGTAGTTTGCCTCTTTCCTTATGCCATAAACAAAGTCAAGCTCGCTACACATGTAGGATGCCTCTTTCCTTATGCCATGACCCGAGGCAAGCACCCTACACATGTAGTATGCCTCTTTCCTTATGCCATAACCCGAGGCATGCACGCTAGACATGTAGTTTGCCCCTTTCTTATGCCATGACTCGAGGCAAGCACACTACACATGTACTATACCTCTTTCCTTATGCCATGACCCGAGGCAAGCACCCTACACATGTAGTTTGCCTCTTTCGTTATGCCATGCCCCGAGTCAAGCACGCTACACATGTAGTATACCTCTTTGCTTATGCCATGACCCGAGGCAAGCACGCTACACTTGTAGTATGCCTCTTTCCTTATGCCATGACCCGAGGCAAGCACGCTACACATGTAGTATGCCTCTTTCCTTATGCCATGACCCGAGGAAAGCACGCTACACATGTAGTTTGCCTCTTTCGTTATGCCATGACCCGAGGCAAGCACGCTACACATGTAGTATGCCTCTTTCCTTATGCCATGACCAGAGTCAAGCACGCTACACATGTAGTATGGGTCTTTCCTTATGCCATGACCCGAGGAAAGCACGCTACACATGTAGTATGCCTCTTTCCTTATGCCATGACCAGAGGCAAGCACGCTACACATGTGGTATGCCTCTTTCCTTATGCCATGACCAGAGTCAAGCACGCTACACATGTAGTATGCCTCTTTCCTTATGCCATGACCCGAGGCAAGCACGCTACACATGTAGTATGCCTCTTTCCTTATGCCATGACCCGAGGCAAGCACGCTACACATGTAGTTTGCCTCTTCCCTTATGCCATGACCCGAGGCAAGCACGCTACACATGTAGGTTGCCCCTTTCCTTATGCCATGACCAGAGTCAAGGACGCTACACATGTGGTATGCCTCTTTCCTTATGCCATGACCCAAGGCAAGCACGCTACACATGTAGTATGCGTCTTTCCTTATGCCATGACCCGAGGCAAGCACGCTACACATGTAGTTTGCCTCTTTCCTTATGCCATGACCCGGGGCAAGCACGCTACACATGTAGTATACCTCTTTCCTTATGCCATGACCAGAGTCTCGCTCGCTACACATGTAGTATGCCTCTTTCCTTGTGCCATGACCAAAGTCTCGCTCGCTACACATGTAGTATGCCTCTTTCCTTATGCCATGACCCGAGGCAAGCACGCTACACATGTAGTATGCCTCTTTCCTTATGCCATGACCCGAGGCAAGCATGCTACACATGTAGTATGCGTCTTTCCTTATGCCATGACCCGAGGCAAGCACGCTACACATGTAGTATTCCTCTTTCCTTATGCCATGACCCGAGGCAAGCACGCTACATATGTAGTTTGCCTCTTTCCTTATGCCATGACCCGAGGCAAGCACCCTACACATGTAGTATGGCTCTTTCCTTATGCCATGACCCGAGGCAAGCATGCTACACATGTAGTATGCGTCTTTCCTTATGCCATGACCCGAGGCAAGCACGCTACACATGTAGTATTCGTCTTTCCTTATGCCATGACCCGAGGCAAGCACGCTACACATGTAGTATGCCTCTTTCCTTATGCCATGACCCGGGGCAAGCACGCTACACATGCAGTTTACCTCTTTCCTTATGCCATGACCAGAGTCAAGAACGCTACACATGTAGTATGCGTCTTTGCTTTTGCCATGACCCGAGGCAAGCACGCTACACATGTAGTATGGCTCTTTCCTTATGCCATGACCAGAGGCAAGCACGCTACACATGTGGTATGCCTCTTTCCTTATGCCATGACCCGAGGCAAGCAGGCTACACATGTAGTATGCCTCTTTCCTTATGCCATGACCCTAGGCAAGCACGCTACACATGTAGTTTGCCTCTTTCCTTATGCCATGACGCGAGGCAAGCACGCTACACATGTAGTTTGCCTCTTTCCTTATGCCATGACCAGAGTCAAGCACGCTACACATGTGGTATGCCTCTTTCCTTATGCCATGACCCAAGGCAAGCACGCTACACATGTAGTATGCGTCTTTCCTTATGCCATGACCCGAGGCAAGCACGCTACACATGTAGTTTGCCTCTTTCCTTATGCCATGACCCGGGGCAAGCACGCTCTACATGTAGTATACCTCTTTCCTTATGCCATGACCAGAGTCTCGCTCGCTACACATGTAGTATGCCTCTTTCCTTATGCCATGACCCGAGTGAAGCTCGCTACACATGTAGTATGCCTCTTTCCTTATGCCATGACTTGAGGCAAGCACGCTACACATGTAGTATGCCTCTTTCCTTATGCTATGACCCGAGGCAAGCACGCTACACATGTAGTTTGCCTCTTTCCTTATGCCATGACCCGAGGCAAGGATGCTACACATGTAGTATGCGTCTTTCCTTATGCCATGACCCGAGGCAAGCACGCTACACATGTAGTATTCCTCTTTCCTTATGCCATGACCCGAGGCAAGCACGCTACACATGTAGTATGCCTCTTTCCTTATGCCATGACCCGGGGCAAGCACGCTACACATGCAGTATACCTCTTTCCTTATGCCATGACCAGAGTCAAGCACGCTACACATGTAGTATGCGTCTTTCCTTTTGCCATGACCCGAGGCAATCACGCTACACATGTAGTATGGCTCTTTCCTTATTCCATGACCAGAGGCAAGCACGCTACACATGTAGTATGCCTCTTTCCTTATGCCATGACCAGAGGCAAGCACGCTACACTTGTTCAGTAGTATACTTCCTTCCATATGTGCACTTCGGTAAAAAGATATTTAATAAATTAAAGATCCTCTCAATTATGTAAGCAACATAGTCAGTTGATCTGACAAAATTCAGACTTGAACAGGATTCGGACCCATGACCTTGCGATACCGGTGCAACGCTCCAACCAACTGAGCTATCAAGCCAAATGGCTTCATCTTTTACGGGTACAGTATGACCCCCTAAAGACAGCTCCCAGTTGGCTTTATAGCCCAGTTGGTTAGAGCGTTGAACCGGCATCGCAAGGTCTAGGTCCGAATCCTGTTCAAGTCTGAGTTTTGTCAGATCAAATGACTATGTTGCTAACATAACTGCGAAGATCTTTCATTTCAAATATCTTTCTACCGCAGAGCACATATATGAAATTTTCAGACATATATACGTTCATTTCTTCATCTTCTGCGGGTACTATACGAACTCATAAATGACCAGCTCCCAGTTAGCTTGATAGCCCAGTTGGTTAGACAGTTGCGCTAGTGTTACACATGTAGCGGTACCTCGTTCTTTAAGCCATAACCCGAGACAAGCACCTTTCACATGTGATATGTCTTGTTCTCTAAGCTACGACCCAAAACAAGCACATTAAACATGTAATTCAAGTCTGTCGCGAATAGAAAAACTGCGATTCCGGTGGACTCCAGTAGTGTGTACTGGAGAAACCTATACTTCCTGGGAACTTCACCTCTTTCCATATTCGCCTCACTAGGTCTATGGCGACCATGGCGGAAAGCACTCAAGGAAAGGACGTGCGCCAGCGGTGAGTCAAGGCGTTGAGGCGGCTTTACAGTCTATATCTATAAGTCTCTTACTCACCGAGTTCGAGGTCCGTACTGTAAGTTAAGGACCGAGTTTGTCCGCCCGGCCAAAAATTCAAGCGGAAAAAACGAGGATCCGTAACTTACAGTACGGGTCGAGAAAACGGGGTTTGTAAGATATTTATTATCTCAAAACAAACTTTTGAATTTAGCGAGCAGTACAGTGAAGTACGGCCCGCTATATTGACCAATCACAGCGCGCGTACTAACTGAGAGATATAAAAAGCGCAATTATTCTTCCAGGGGATTTGATTTTTCATTTCACCGTTGCCAAACAATTGCAAGTTGTTTAGTTCTTTAACGTTGAAAGCGCTTCTTTTGCTGCAAGTAACGCTTGTATGAAGTAAGAGATTCGTATGTTGGCATGTCTTTTACATTTGATTTTATCTGTGGGCAACTTGCGTCTCAACGGACACTAGCTAGAAGGTCTCAATGGGGTTAAGCTTTAGCCGTAAAACGGGCAAAAATATTAACCGTTATATTTAAGAAATAGAAAACATGTACCGTGTTTCTATCGAGTTTGAGTATAAATCTACTAGCGTTCTATCACAAATGCCGCGCTCTGATTGGCTACGCTACCCACTATCTATTCTGTGATAGATAGTGAGTAGCGAAATGGCGGCCGCTTCTTCACGTTTTCGAAGTGTCCGTGAAGAAGATTTAGACAGTTTTCTGGTCGAGGCTGTTCCAGAAAAGACAAAGTTTTGAACGACTAGTAGATTTATACTAAAACAATTAGATTATTCGCTCTCGATTTCTATGCGTGATAGTTGACTCGGGCTGCGCCCTCGTCAACTATCACGCGATAGAAATCTCGAGCTCATAATCTAATTGTTTAATAGAAACACGAGTGGAAGTTTGGGAGAACGAGAAATGCTGTGGGAACACGAGCCGCAAGCGAGTGTTTCCACAGCTTTTTCGAGTTCTCCCAAACTTTCACGAGTGTTTCTATAACTCGATAGAAACACGAAGAACATGTTTTCTATTTCTTTTAGAAAACACCGCGAGGAAAAAAAGAAAAGCAACTTGTTAACTTTGAATATCAAAATGTAAATTCTCTTTGCTCGCGTCATCATTACGTCAACAGCTCGTGCTAGTTCTGTTTCTATCGAGTTATAGAAACACGATTTCTAACCAATCAGCGCGCGTACTTTCTTGGGACTGTTTTCTAAATAGCCGTAAAAGTCATCACCCCATTTAGACCTTCTGCCTATAGGTCACTTAATTTAAACAACCGCTATTCACTGGTTGCTGATGAATTTCTGCGTATGCACAGTCACTGGTAAAATATTTTTCCTGGCATTCGAACTCGATACAGTTGTTTACAATAACAATAATTTTGTTTGAAATCATATTTTTTTGCCTTATAGGGTTATCTCAAAGTGACAGCAGTTGTTCTAGGAACTGGGGACAAGCCTCCGGTATGTTTTACAGAAATTTACAAAATCATTAACTTATTAAAGATGAAGTGACATCTATCCACAGTTCGATGGGGAATCGGTAAGCTCTGGCATACTAGAGAGACTGGAAAGGCAAAGACGATTTTCATATAACAAAAAGTCTGATAAGAAACGGAGAGATTAAAATGTCTATACAAGTACCTGTACAATTGGCGGCAGTAGTTCTGTAGAATTAAGATACAAGCAAACCATAGCCATTCAAACACAACTTAATAGGCCAGAAGTTCCAATAGCTCAAAGTTTAATCAAGGGTTGCTCATAGCGATCGAAGTGTAGACAATTCTGAAGAAAGGCGAGGTTGACGTTATAGCAGCGATTGAAATTATTGTTGTAGAGCTGAATTGATTCTGGCGTAAAGCGGTTTGAACTAAGAGTGAAAAAGCAGAGAATAACACTCCTAAGTACATGCGTTGACGGCAAGCGTGGGAACTGACTTGAAATAACACGCCTTTAACATAGACGAAAACTAAACTAATATATAACTTAACGTAACAATTAAATTCTTCTTACTTTGGTTTCCTGACTTGCTTGTTCCAAAAAATAGCGCAGATTGGCTGTAGCTTTTACGATAGCTTCGTTTTCAGCGTCGCAGAAAATGTTCTAAGCTATTATCGAAGCGTGGTCTCAAAGCTAATTGCACGCTCAAATTACAAGAGTCAGTGATTGGTAGACCTTAGAGTGCTAACTAATTAACTAGATTATGTTCGCGTTGTAGGCTAACAAGTTCATCACACTAAATGTGGTCGCATGCATATGTCGCATATAAGGAGAAAGTTGACTAGTAATTTTTAGTCTTGTTCCATATCTACCGCACACTATGACTTACCAGAGATATTCGCCACAAATTCTTAGCCAATGCAAGGGCCTAGCGTCCATATACGCACATCTGAACATATGCGTACAGCTGAAATCTGGAAAAAATATTTTTTATTCTTAAAAGCATTTTCATTAAGTCGGGTTGACTGGTGAATTTTTTGCATTATATTTGTGTTGTTATGTATTTCCTTTATTCTTCTATTACTCCATACACGGACGGCAAGAAACGTTAAACATTGCTTCCCGTGTGTACGCCTTCAAAATCTCACGCTACGCCTCTGATAAATGGAGTTTTTCCTTGCGTCATATGTAACCCTCTACCCGTCCTCCATTTGCCCACCTTTGGTTTATTGAATCACATCATATGCTGAGTCTTTAAGGGACGGACCATTAGAAAAGTGATGGGGGGGGGGGGGTGGGGAAAAATACAAAAAAAAAATTCATGCAAGGGAAAATGCCAAAAAAAAAAAATTCATGCAAAGAAGGTAAAAATAAAAATTCATGCAGAAGGAAGGTCCAATTGTGACTTTTTCACACGTAGTAAAAAAAAAATCCTGGAAAGGGGTTCCTGCACAAGCAGTGAGCGAAAAAAAAAATTCGTGCAAGCTGAAAATTCCCCACCCCCCCCCATCACTTTTCTAATGATCCGTCCCTAATAACTAGAAGGCACTTGAGTAATTCCTACTTTCAAATTGTATGTCATCAACACTTAATGAAGTGATGAAAGATCGATGATTATATATATTCAGAATATGCAGATTTAATTAGTATGACTTAAGATTTATGTGAAAAGTTGCAATTTTGTTGGGCTAGACATAGTGGCATAAGTTCTCTTATGCAAGAGACGCCAAATAATTAATCATTAATAATGCATGAGGGAAAGACAAAAGAAATCAGGCATCGTGACGTGTTTGGATATTCGACGAAACACCGCTCGTTTTTTCATCGTTTATTCCTCCTTCTAAATAATTTCGTTTCAGAAGCTGTATCAGACACTCGATACATGTGTTTTATCACATATTAAACACCTCAAATCTCAGCAAAAATACCCCGCTGGACGTCGTATTTTCAACCCTCTTCGTACTGTTTTTTTAAACTGTGATGAAACACTGAACCTCGCGTTTGATATATTACTTCTCTTTCTTTCCTTCGAAACTCAAGGTGGGAATCGATATTGTCAGGTCGGACGATAAAGATGAAGACATTGATACGTAAGTGATTTTCACCCGAATAACTCTCTACGCTGCTGTTGTAATTAATTGTTTCATGACTCGAATTTCTGCTTGGTTATGTTCATATTGCTATGTACCGTGGTTTATGGTACGAACCGTACCGATGACACCCGTGCATCAAATTGAAGTGAGAAATTTTATTGATAAGTTAAATGTGTCCTGTAGGCCTTTTACAGGGGAACTCAATTTCCTCCATATTAAATAGATTTAGGCAAGCCTAAAAGCGGAGCTCCTCACACAGACCCTCACACATTGAAAATGTTGTCACTAAAGTTATTAAATACGCCTGGTGTACGCAACTACTTAAAGAAGATTCGATAGCTGAAATAAATCGTCAAAAAAAAAAACATCTAGCGTGCGACCCAACGGAAGAACCATTACCTGGTCAGCAAAATTATAATAGTTTTAATACAACACCAAAAGCAGCTAGGCAGCTTTTTAACAAATGAAAAATACACACTCAGCTTTATGCTTATGTCCCTCCAAAAACGCTTGAAAACTTGTAGGAAGAAAATTTTTCCTCCAAAACCGCTATGAATATAGAGATTACTTCATGGTTAGTGAGCGCGGACGATTTTTCTTCACGAGTTGTGAAGAATAGAAAACGAACGAGTGAGCACAACGAGTGAAGAAAAATGGTTCGGGCGAACTAACCATGAAGTAATTTGTTTATTTTTTAGGTACTGAGATTTACTCCTTACAAAATACTACTAACTGATCATGAATCACGCTGGGCTAGAAAAATCAAGATACCACAACAAGGTGCAAAACGCACTTAGCAGGCTTTATTTTGGAGCATACCGAATAAACATGACAATTACAATGTAAAATTACCTTTTTGTTTAGATTTTAATGCTGCTCTTGCTTTTTCAAACACCACTTCTTTTGAGGTGCTGAATCCGTAGCTTTTTTACTCAAATAACCATAGCGAAAGAGAGAACGGAGCGAACTTGGCTCATAATCTTTGTTTTCCTTCTTTCCCACTGCTACCAGACAAATTCACTCATGAACTGAATTGAGCTCGTTTGAAAGAATTTCTTCTACGGACCTTGATTCGCCTTTCAACGTCAAGAATTCTTTCAGTGAAGCGACGGGCTGTTCGGATTTGTTATTCGTATTTTTATTTTCTTGATCTTGTATGAAGTCCTCGACTGAAGCTGTATCTGCAAACCTAGAATTTCTCAAAGAAGAAGCTGAGGAAGAAGCCGTTATTGCTCACTTTTTGCCGAGTTGATGGCGCCAAAACTGATCCCACCTCTATGAACAGTGAATTGGTCGGACCACTTTTTTCACTAGTGAAGAAAATGGTCCAACCAATCAAATTGCTTCTAGTTTTTTACAGACTATTTTTCTCACACAGATTTATAAGGAGTAAATCTCAGTACCTATGGAATAAAATCCGTTTCTTCAGCAAAACATCATGTAGACTGCTGTAGACGATGTAGACTGCTGGCTGTAGGTTGTGTAGCCGCGGCAAGCCGCGAAAAGCGCGCGAAAAACAAAGCCTCGATTCGGTTTAAGACCTAAATATCCCGGATGACTATGGCCACCATGTTGGGGCAACATCGTCGTCGTCGTCGTCGCTAGGCGCACGCGCCCGCGAGCCATGCCGCTAGTCACGATGACCATGAAAACTCAAACGCATGGTTTTCTCAATTTCTATCCTCGCACGGTAGTTATGGGGCTCCGCTCTGCGGCTCTTCGAGCCGCTGTGGAGCTCCGCTATGAATGATCGAAGGTTCAAGATTCAAGAAGGTTCATTTAGCCTTATCTGAATTTCATTCAGGCACTAAGTTAATCTCCTAATTCCATCAGATCTTTGATTTGTTACTCGGTCGTCATGAGAATTCTCCGCAAGTCGCTGCCGATTGTTTGATGCCTTCCAAAAAAAAATTTGCTCATTGAGGATATTGGCAGATTAATAGTCATTCTATGGTAGATATTGTTTCGTTCCTTCAAAAGTTGTATTAACGGAGTAACCCTTTGTCTCTAGGAACTGCTTGATGCCGATAGATATACCTCGCCAATCAGCTGTGTTTGTGCTAAAGGTTTATCAAGCCAATGACCTTCCACGAAGTGAGTTTTCCTTATATTAATTCATCTCATTAAATAATTAAATATTTGTAATCATAATGACTCTCTGGCAGGCGTCATGTAATTATTATATCAGGATTATTGCAGTAAAATATCTTGGAAAGCATCGTCAACATCATTATCAGCATCGTCAACATCATCGTCATCATATCTATTATTACTAACCGCCGCCCGGTTTGTTCAGTTGGTAGAGCGCCGGCCTGTCGAGCGGGAGATCGTGAGTTCAAAACATCGGCCGGACCATCACTCAAGGTCTTAAAATAACTGAGAAGAATGTGCTGCCTTTGTTATGACATCTACAAATGGTAGTCATTCTAGTCTTCTCGGATAAGGACCAAAATTAAAACCGTAGGCCCCGTCTCACAGCTCTGTTCCTGTGGGACGTTAAAGATCCCACAACGCTGTTCGAAAAGAGTAGGTGACGTAGACCCCAGTGTTGTGGTCGACCTTCGTAAAAAGAGTTTAATTGTTATTAATTAATGAAATTGATGTAAAGCGCCTTTGAAAATATCCATATGAAAACGTGCGCTATACAAATTCATTATTATTATTACTATTATTATTATTATTATTATTATTATCTCTATTACCAATATAATTGTTGCTACTGTCATTACTGTCAAGCGAGCAGTTCAAATTGAGTTCAAGGAACATAACGAGTTCAGTGGAACTGAGCATCAAAGCACACTATTGTTTGTAGGCAGTTGTTTGCAGACGAATCAGTAGCCTAGTGGCTACATGTAATTATAATGATTGATTCAGCACTGAAAATTATCATAATTAAAAAGTAATAGTATTGTGACAGCTAAGTCTGTTTTCCTATACAGTGGACGCAGGCGTGATAATGACTTTTAGGAGATTCTTCAAGTTTTTTTCAAGGTCTAAAGAAACCGAGAAGGTATATTAATTAAATTTTCATCCATTTTCCTCTGTTTAAAATGGCACACACTGTGTTACTCCTAAGTAAGTCTTGTCACTGAAAAATCTTTTAAATCCTTCAGCAATGAATGTAAATTTTATCTTAAAAGAAATGAATCATTTTATTTTGTTGTCAGTTGCGTTCGTAATTCCGAAAATTACTTAAATTTTAAAATTTTAGCCCAATGAAAGGGAACTCAATATGAATATTATCAATATTATACAGTTTTCGTCTTGATATAGTTCCACTACATCTGAGTTTGTGACGTCACTTTTGTTTTTCGTAAAATGATTGAACAACGTCTATTTATTGCAAACTGAAGGTAGGAGTATAATATCAACTTCGTCAGTCAACCAACGAAAAAAATCAATGAATAATTGCACAATTCTTCGCTTTGATTCTAATTTCGCCCCAAAGGCCTCGACACAGTCAAAATTGTCTTTTTTTCCTGATAAACTCGGTATTATTCTTTATACCTATATTAAAACTTTTTTTGTCCTTTCCAGGAAGATTACCAAGATGGTTCTGACCCTCAAAATCTGGTGGATCCATTTCTGATTTTCGGCTTCGCTGGGAAAGAAGTAAACCAGGAAATCTTACGTTTCCTTTTTTGTTATTTTGTATAACCGATAAAGAAAATTGCTATTCCTAATTAATCTAGGACAACATGAACGTACAACTTGAGCATGGCATGTCCAAGAAGCCCATTTTAGAAATATCCAAAATCAGTCATGAGCTCCTTTTAAAATCTAATAACAGTTAGTCACTGTGCCGTCTAATAGCATATTAATGAGTGATAAAAGTAGATGTTCGGTCAAACACTAATTATTAGTATATACCAACTCAGAAACCTCGGCGTTTTGAGTGATCTGATTAGATCACTATCTCGGGATATTTAACACTATAGAGCGTATGCACATGACGTCACGGCAGCCATGTTGGTGTCCCCAAACAAAGAAAAGGCAGCCATCTTGATGTCCCAAACTGATCATCCAGGAATTAAATTATGTTCTTAATATGCAAACATCTTCTTTTGTTTCCGTTAAAAACATGGCCGCTGATCTTGTGAGTCAATAGGCTCTATTCGCCTCTTACTAAGTGAATAATTCCGGGCACTCTGAAGATGCCTTGGGCAAGTGAGTCTTAATAATGCGTAACGGCCTCAGGCTATTTTTGAAATGAAGTTTCACCGTCACTTTGATGTAACTTTGGTTGCTTTATCGGTATATTCTAGAACAATTGTTCTCTCCTTTGTTAGGGAATTGTTACATACACAAGTGACAGCGGCCAATGTCAATACAAAGCAGTTATTGCCGAAAAGCTCAAGAAGGTTCTTTATTTGTGCAAGTCAAAGTAAATTTTGTATAACGGTTCTTGTATAGCCCCGTTTTCCTTGTTAAATTGCAGATAAAGACAGATGTGAAATACAACGACAGCAATCCAAAGTTTAACCAAGTCTTAAAATTGCCATTTATGGTGAGTCTACCGACAGACTGACAAAACTTACTTACTCTTTCCAGCGAATGACTTTTCGAGTAGTGTCATAGGAATTTGCCAACACTCTTTGGTCCATTGTGCACTTTTATGAGCTTAATTTCACCCCTCTACTTAGTTTTTCCTAAGAACTCATTATGCTCTATACAGACATACTCTTGGAACTTTTTAAAGCTTTTAAAGGAGCGTTCAAATATTTTTTTGCCAAAATTTCCAGCAGCTATTCTGGGTTTAAAGTTCGAGAGATGTCGCATTTTCCAAAATCAGAAGTATGAAATATATCGGCCTTAACTGTCCAGGGGTAGTGGTTAATCATACCATACTCTTTAAAAATTCAGATGTGACTTTCTAGATCTCTATCAGATAGTGAAATGCTTTGGCTATGAAGGCCTTTGTTGAGAACAAAGATTTACCTATTTATTTCATGCCAAGAAAAAAAGAGAGAAGGAATTGCTGGTGGCTATTGCTTACATTTCCTTTACCTCGAAAAATGTTCGCCAGGCACACGTGACTAGAATGACGTAAGTAAGACCTTTAATGAAAGACACCATCATGGCTTACGTGATTTCTGTTTGGTTCCAGTTTCCTACAATGTGCGAGAAGCTGAAGTTGCAGTTAATGGATTGGTAAATTTAATTTCTCTACTGGCGCGGAACCGACAGGATTTTGTTACGGGGGTGAAGGCAGGATTTTGTGAGGGGGGTGACGGTTTTCTGTGTTATAGTATATAGCCAATCAAGAACAACTACACGTTGTTTTGGAAAGCTTAATCACAGAAATTCTTCTGCTAGGGCAGAACTAGGTTTTCTAGTAAGCACGAGTCTAGCTTTCAACTAAAATACACAATCCTACGAAAATATTAATCCTAATAATCGATCAAATATGAAGACTTAATTTTCCGATAAAAGGGAGGACTTGTCACTCGGTTTACTCCCCTGCTAATCCCTAATTGCGATTTTGTTGTCATTGGAATTGACAAATCTTTGAAAAAAAAATCTCCGCTTTGTTATAACACTGCTTAAATGAAGTTTTTGACGTTTATCTCGGAATTGAAGACCATCCAACTTTGTTTTCCGCGGAACAAATTTGCCAAGATTGAATCTCATGTTTTAAATATATGGTGGTAAATTCCATTAACTTGTTTCTTTGTTTGTAATCATTGTGAAACAGGTTTAACAGCTTTCAAAAACTTTCAGCAATGAAAATTATAAGTTTTCGTCACTTGTAAAAGTCCTTTTCTTCCTATTTGATCTGTAATAATTTAGCTCACAGTTGCTCATCTATGTAGATATTGTTGCATGTTTGTTTTAGGGATCAAGGCAACACGAACGATATTATAGGCACCGCCTTCCTCTCTCTTTCCTCCATGTCAGACCTGGGGAACCCCAGTGAAGGTGTGTAAAATTGCATGTAACTATCATTTAAACAGGGCGTTATTGGGCAAGAGAAAAGATTGGAAAGAGAACATAACCCCGTCTGATATGATAAGGGGACAGAATCCATTTTTAGCGGAGCTCCACAGCGGCTCGAAGAGCCGCAGAGCGGAGCCCCATAACTACCGTGCGAGGATAGAAATTGAAAAAAACATGCGTTTGAGTTTTCATGGTCATCGTGGCTAGCGGCATGGCTCGCGGGCGCGTGCGCCTAGCGACGACGACGACGATGTTGCCCCAACATGGCGGCCATAGTCATCCGGGATATTAAGAAGGTCTTAAACCGAAACAAGGCTTTGTTTTTCGCGCGCTTTTCGCGGCTTGCCGCGGCTACACAACCTACAGCCAGCAGTCTACAGCAGTCTACAATGTTTTGCTGAAGAAACGGATTATTCATAGCGGTTTTGGAGGAAAAATTTTCTTCCTACAAGTTTTCAAGCGTTTTTGGAGGGACATAAGCATAAAGCTGAGTTCTTTCTACAAGTTTTCAAGCATTTTTGGAGGGACTGTGTGAGGAGCTCCGCTTTTAGGTTTGCCTAAATCTATTTAATAGCGTGGAAACTATTTATATCTCGTTCCATGGCTACCCGGTTTCCATTGAAATTACAACCACGTGATGAGAAAGACATCAGCCATTGGTCAGTTAAAATAGTTTCCGGATCTAAAAATAGATTCTGTCCCGTTATCATAGTAAGAGAACCCAGATACGTTCTCTTGGTTCGGGCCCTAAGCAAGGAAGAATGAACAATTACGTTTGTCAGGCTCCTGCGTTTGTGAATTTTTAAGTCACTGTTCAATAAATAGGTCGGAAAAATCTTTGTAGACAAATCATACTCATCAGCATGGCACAGCTAGCAAATGAGCAGATGAGCTCTGGGTTCCCACCTTGACATTCATCATATGGGAAACCAGAGCTCATTTGCTGGCTGTGCCATGTTGATGAGGCCTACCAAGGCCGAAACAGATGTCCATAGCTGCTGGCGTTTGAGCTCATTTTTTTTACTCCTTTTTTGGTAGCAACAGAGTTTTATCCCTTCTACCATTGTCACTTCGGTGCGTATATGTGTGGCTTTAACATACCCTTACTACGTTTTGACGTTGTCATTTTAAGCCACATCCCACAACCCTACCATTTTTCAATTTCTCTCAGTTTACTACTTTGCTTTTCATTCCATTGTTTTGTTTACGAATTATTTACTTAGAATATGAACCCTCGTTCAACGCTATATTAACAAATACATTTGTCTCAGTCTCTCAATTTCATATAGCGTCTCGCTAGAGGACTCTGCTATTGTGCTATGACGCTAAGTGTAAAAGGACAGTTCGTTCGGATTGGATATCACAATGTATTAGATCCCTGTAATGAGCAGAGGCGTAAGAATAGCACATTTCTGTAGTTCTGGACAAAGCTTGTACCGGCTGTAACCTTTTTGTACGTCTTTGATGCAACTTTGCCTGCCAAACCATTTCCATTTAATTTGTTGTAGAACAGACAACAATAACCCATAAGTTTTATTACTTTGTTGTATTTCAGATTTCTTGCCCCAGTTTGGCCCGTGTTTTCTAAATTTCTATGGTTCTCCAAGGGAGTATCACAAAACACCAGACAAGTATGATCACCTAAACAAAGGAATTGTGAGTGAATTGTTACGGAGTGAGTCCCGTTAAATGTATTTAACATTTACATCGGAAAACCGGTCAGTCTACGGTTTTGGCAAATGGTAAACGAAATTTAAAATTGAGAAATCCTGTTTGGGATGGTTGCTTACCATTTGCAAAACTCTCTCCTGTTTGCACGAAGAATATACAACTGACATCAACAGGTATCATGCTTGACTTAAAAAAGAGGAAAAAAAATAGCGAAACCACTGGTGGCGTCGCGAAATGTCGGCTGTTTTGTCAGGCTAGTTAACAGTTAGCCAAACATTGCAATGTTCTTTCATGGAGAAGTCCCATGCTAATCACTTCTGGGAGTGAAAGGGTTAAATTTCTATGCATGTAGTTAAGACGCTTGGATTTATAGCTAACCCTTGTCTCCTAAACAGGGATTCATTTAGTGGACAGTGCTATATGAAGCAGATGTAAGCAATCTTGGGACTAAGCTCTCTCCGGCCCGTTATCGTATAATTAGCAGTTAATGAATGAGGCTGATTATCTTATGAAGAATTATGGAGATCGAGGAGGGTGTTATCCGTCGAGGCGGAGAACACCCTCCGAGACCTCCATAATTCTTCATATGATACGAAAGCCGAATTCAATAACTGTTTTATTATTCATTCAAAATAATTCCTTGTTTAAAAACATAGCTAAAACATGCTTACCTCCATCGGTCCATCGATGTTCAGTTCATCTTCGATAGTGTACATCTAGGTTTGTCCAGCTCCACAAATATTCTCCAAATAGCAGATGTCGCCCTTCGAGTTGTCTTCCTGCTGTTCTTCAACCTCGTTCCCAGGGTCATCTCTCTACCTCGAGAAAGTACCCTGGTTGCGGCTGGTCACGTTACTGCTAGATTTTTGCAGATTCCAGAGATATGATGGAAGGGAGGGGCTGGAAAGTTAAAGTTTGTCTCAGCGCTGAACTTGCTTACTGAGCGCATTAGGGAGTGGAATTTGCAGCCCTCCTGTTGTGGATCGGATCGGCAAAAATCACAGCGAAGGCATTGACAAATTTGATATAGGAGTTCATTGTGTTCATTGTGTTCATTGTTCGGCTAAAAGGTTAGCTCTGCATTTAGCTGAATTTTCGCCGTCGATAGCTGAACGGTCTTTAGAATTTGTGGCAGTGAAAAAATCTGGCAAATAACTTGGAAATGACGACCACCACAACAAGTGGACAGCGCGGTGAATTTAATTTCTTTCATTCGGCGAAATCATAACGAAGGTATTTACTCGATCGGTTGGAATTAAATAAGTCGTATGTTCGCCTACAAAGGTGGTTTTGATTTTGATTGAATTTCTCTCATCGAAAGTTTGACGGTCATTCCATTCTCTTGCGGCGAAAACATATTACGAAGAACTTGACATCAACAACATCTGCGCGCTGAATATTATAGCTTGATTTACGTCCAGTGTTTGGCCAAGAGACGAACTGAATTTGATAGAGTTCATCCAATCGAAAGTTGGTCATTCGATCCTCTTGCAGTGAAATATTCTATGAAGAACTTGACAACAACGACATCGGCCGCGCGTTTGCAAAATCCAACGGCTTTCGTTTCAAAGCTGCCTAGCAGTAAGTCCAATTTTCGGTCGAGAGACTAGCTTCTCACTAAATTGAATGCAACCCATCGAAAATTTGTCGACGGTTATTAATTCTAGTTCTGTGATGAAAATAATCCGAAGCAGGCTGTTGACGGTTAATTTAAAAAGTAGTGAAAAATAAGCAAACGTTCCTCTCAATCAACATCTCATACTTTATAGAAGTTCAGATAGAAACGAAGCACCGGCAGGATCTCTGACAAATAACTTGTTTAAGTTTTAAAATAACGTTTGTAAGGCAGCGCAACTTTCACCTCCAAGAACAGTGTTGACAAAATTAAGTTGAGGACCCACCCTCTGTGCGGCTTTGGTTGGAATGCATAGACACGTGACCAGCCGCAACCAGGGTACTTTCTCGAGGTAGAGAGAGGACCCTGGGAACGGGGTTGGCTGTTCTTGCCATGTTTTCAGCTATTTTTTCGCCCAGATTTTACTCTTGGAACGAGTGAAATGTCCGCCATTTTTTCAAGTTCACAGCCAAAACAACTCAACCTCGTCCCCAGGTCTTCTCGGTTAACGGTGCCTTAACCTGCGAAAACGCTGCATTTTTGACGTCATATCCTCGTGTAAGTCAAAATTCTTCCAAATTTGGTCATCAGTAACTGGTTATGGTGAATTAAACGTGTGCTTTTAGCCAATCAGAATAAGGGATATATTTTGAATGAATGATAATGCTTTTTTAACGAATCATCCAGAGAGACCCAGAATACTGAGAAATAATTTCCAGTAATTAATGATTATTGGTAGCACCCTCTTAACTGCACAGTAGCATTAGGTGACTTCCTCATATACCTAATAATTCTAGGGTGAGGGTGTGGCGTACCGTGGTCGGCTGTTAATCGAATTAAAGACTTTACGCACAGATCACATGGGTACCCCTGTGTGTCAGAGAATGGCGCGGGAAGAAGATGTAAGAGTAGAGGTAAGCTTCTGCAGAAAACGTACCCAAAGTTCAGTCTTCGCTACTTTTTACCATCATAATCACCCTCGTCTTTCTCCGGTCTGGTTTCGTTGCTCAGTCGGGAGAGCAACGAAACATATGTTCCGGTTATCGTGGGTGGGATTCTTATCAATGTCACAATAGTATTTCTCTGTATCGTGTGGCTCTCCATTGCGAATTCGAGATGTAATTTTTAGCGCTAAATAAGCCGATTTAATTTGACAATGAAATCTGTTTGAACATACGCACTCTCCTCAATACTACCATGTTGTTTACGTCCAACTTAATTATCTACCTTATCTGTGCATCGGCTTTTACGTGCCACAGTTAATTTTATTTGACTTTTTGCCTTCCTGTTATATAGCTTCTAGAGAAACCCTTAAGTGAAAGAAGGCTCCTTAAAAAGCATAATCTGTTGTCGATATATACTTATAACCCTTCGTTAAAACGATGATAAAAGCATTCAGGTTTCTCAATTCTTGTATTGTTTCCCTTTTTAGCCTTTTATGAAACAGTCTGATTACACACTGTTCGCTTGTTTCCATGAGGCTACCATGGTAACGGTACATCACGGGCCTGTTGAATTCGAAGTCAGTATGGGTAGGTGTAAACTTTTTCAGAGTCTCACAAAAATGTGAGAATGGTTGTAAATGTTTTCTTTTTCCTCGAAAGCTTTCAGTGCACACTATATTTGACTTTCAATATCTTTTCTACCATGTATGGATATTCAGGGCAGCCTGCTGTACTCCATTATATTCTTGTTAATATGTAATTCTAAGTTAATGCTGTATATTACAGAGTACGAATAAAGTTTTTGTTGAAAGCGCGAACTTTTAAAATTTGCGCACATACCTTATTGTGAAAGTGTTTTAAAAGTAACTAGACGTTAGAGTTTTGAATGTTGCATTTTTCCCCTTTGGCTTAGGAATCAACGGGACGAAGTTTGATGAAACGGTTGCGCCGTCGAATACATCCCCGTGTAACGCGGTGTACGACGGTTTGCGCTATCATTATCTACCTTGGGGTCGAGACAAACCGTGTGTTTGGGTGGACGGATCCTGGGAGGATATCGCATTCAGGATTGAACCCATGAATGCTCTGAATAACATGAGAACAAAACTGGTGAGTTGTCTTGAATATATATGTGATTAATCTTTTTGCTTTTGGATCGGAACCAGCCTGTGCAAGCGTTTAAGGTGGTGACTTTTTCTTATAAAATTATTCCCGTTATTACATTCCCTAATAAAAAACATTCCACGCCAAATAGCAATTCCATTTTTTGGCGCAAAACTCACTGACACCAATCTTCTAAGTAAACGGGTCCATTTTGTTAACTGTTGTCTACCGTTGTTGAAAAAGTTAAAATACTTAACAAGTGAAAGACAATCGCAGTTTTGTCTCAACTTAAGCAGTTGCGAAGATAACATTTGTAAAAAGGTTCAGTCTTGACTGGAAATCGAATCCATGACCTTGCGATACTGGTCCAGTGCCGTAGCAAGGGTAGTGGCCGAGGGAGGGAGGGCGTGCCCCCCAGTTTTTTCCCAAAAAGTAAAAACAAAAATTTTATCTCGCGTGTCCACACCCCTCCACCCCACATCCCCCCACCCTCACTTATTTTACCCTTGCTACGGCACTGCTGGTGCAATGCTCGAACCAACTGAGCCATCAAGCCAACTTGGAGTATTGCACGGGTATCGAAGGTCATGGGTTTGAATCCCGTTCAATCCCGAATTTTTTAGATTTTGTCTTTGCAACTGACAATATTGCTTACAGCGATGATGTTTCGCTTGTTAAATCTTTCTTCCGCAGTTCACATATGAAATTTCCATAATTTCACACTCAAAATTAAATAGTGAACAAAGGCTAACACAGTTATTATTTATTCCGCGGATATTGCATGCCAACTGACATATAGCTATCAAAACTATAGAACGTTCATTGGTCCCGGTATAGGCACTATACGAAAAGGGACGGCCGGTTCTTCTGCAACAATGCGGAGATGTTCACCTAGGAGAGGGTGTCTCATTTCATTCACTTCCCAGTGAACATGGGGAATAACTGACGAACTCATATCATGCTTTCAACATGTAATAAACTTCATAATTATTTTGCCTGATATTTAGAAAAAGGGACTAAATGAGGTTCAGAGGAGGACAAGAGAGCTGTCGTCAGTCCTAGAAGAGTTTGTTGATTCCCTCCGGTATGAGATTGTTCTCGATATTTATAGTATTACGACGATGCTTTTTAGTCACAAAAGAAGAGCATCTTGATTTTGCTTTACCGTTCTGATTTCTATTTGTTTCACTTTTTTTATAAACAATTTTTTTAAATACGAAAATCGTTCTATTATTCCGGTTCTTGCATGTTTATCTGTAGAAGATATATTTCCAGCACTTGTTATTCATTACAAATGATAAATATATGATATGCCCGCGCGGAGACTAGTAGAAAATTTCAATTCGAGTGTTGTAAAACTATTTCATGAGCGGGCGCGGGTTACGAGTGAAATAGTTTTCTAAACGATCATAGAATTTTCGGATCAATATCAGTTTCTGGGCAACCGTGCACCTACCCCTCCCCTAAACCAACAATAACGCTAACTTTTTAACTCATTATAACTTGTTGGATTAGGGGAGGGGTAGGTGCACAGTTGCCCAGAAACTGATATTGATCCGAATTTTCTCTTTATTGTATAAAATTTCTCAGTATACGAAGTACCGAGTGATAGCAAATGGACAAAAGATCATAAAAACTCTACCATGTCTACCCCACCGGAGATATCATTCATGTGCGGATATCATTTTTATCAACACGCACGTGTGATATTATTTATATTAATATGTTACCATTTGGTATACCGCTCAGATTTGATACAATAAAAGCGAATTAAAGTAGACGATTCAGTATCAAGTTTATTTAAGACAATTTTATTTATTTCGTATATTGACTCCCTGGCTTACAGCTAAATTCTTTGTTAAACTCTTCCGTCCTCTAGGAAACAGTACAAATACTTTCAAGATCGTCTTCCAAAGATACCTGGCAAGAGGAACATACTTGACGACCACGTTTACGAACTAAGATTGAAAGAGCTGGTCAGATTTTAGTTTCAATCTTTTTAATCATGAGCTAATAACTCACTTTTTGAGTTTGATGTTCATAACATTCTCGATTTTGATTATGTTTCGTTTAAAAGGTTGGGAAAAGAAAGATAACTTGTTGCTTTACAAATCTCTTTTTTAGTTGTTAATGTTGCAACGCAAGTTTACATGGCAATTAAAACGAGAATTCCTTTGATTAAATCTTCGCCCAGTTGACTATCAACTTTTAAATTGGACTATAAAATAAATAAAAGGAAAAAACCTACGCTGGCACATTACCCTTGATTATACACCTGTCAATGTTGACTGATTTTGATTGCAAATTATATTGTTTTGTCCAAGGCGCATGCGTTTTTGGCGATACGCTTCCTATAACTGAATAGATAGCGAATGCACCGACCAATCAGATTGCGACGTTTACGAGGGCCTGGTTTCTTCTAATAATGGAGAAAAACGTTTTGTGCTTTTTGCCTTTTTAGGGAAATCTAGCGGAAGAAGCCTCTGAATTGCGGCAGGAGAAAGACATTGCTAAAGCGTCAGAAGTAATGAAATCATTCATGAGCAGAATCAAAAGCATGGCAGTTGAGGTAAAATATACCATACTGACAGAGCTTTAAACCCAGTCAACTGGAGTCTTTCCTGTTGTTAAGACACTTTTGAAGTGCAATGATATTAATTTAACTGTTATCTCACAAATACCTCTTACCAACCGTGTTTGAGGTCCGTACTGTAAGTTGCGTACCGAGTTTTTGCCCTCGGATTTATGTCGATCCGTAACTTACAGTACGGACCGAGAAAACGAGGTTTGTAAGATATTTATTATATCTCAAAACAAACTTTTGAATTTAGCGGCCCGCTAAATTCAATCACAGCGCGCGTACTAACTGAGAGATATAATATATAATATATATTACATTATCTTGTTCCTCTTGTCTAATGTGATAATAATACAAAACCATACTGAAACTGACGAAATGGAGGGGGGGGGGGGTGGGGAGGGGGATTTCAGGATTTGGTTCTTGCATCGTCAAAGCTCAGTTTCATACCAACAGCGATTTAAGTGAACAAAAGGGAAAAAGAGGTTTATTATTTATACTGTATCCATTTATATCTATTCTTCAACGTTTCAACGACGCATACCAGAAATATCTCTTTGGTTCCCCAGCCTCAACAGAGCATGCCTGACGTAGTAGTGTGGATGATCAGCGGAGACAAGAGAGTTGCATACCACAGAATACCAGCTCATGATCTTCTATTTTCGGAAACGGATCAAGCGCGTGGAAAGTTCTGCGGTAAAACAATGGATTTGAAACTAAAGGTAAAGAGTAAAATAAATGATACAAATTCCATTGTCTGCAATTGCGATGGCCACCTTACCAGTCTAATATTGTTCACCATATTTAGTAACCTCAAAAATGGTTCACAATCATGGTACGAAATATATTAATGAGTACTGAAAGGGTGTGCAAACAACGTTGTACAAAATTCTCTGGAAGTTTCGCTCGCATGCTTGTGCTAAAGTTCTACGAAGATATTTCGACAGCTGTGTCAAAGTTGCTCAAATATGATCAGTGATTATGTTGTACATATACTAAGGACAAGGCTGCCCAAAGGCTATACTCAATAAGACTGCACCAAAGTTGTAGCAAGTATTATATCAAACACGAGATACAGTGCTTCATCACATATTAAACACCGAGAAAAGAGCTAAAAATAAGGCATGCTGCGGAGTATTTTCGTGAAAGTTAAAGTGTTTTATATGTGATGAAACACACGTCTCCATAACGAAACATAACGAAAATATTTAGAAGAAGAAATTAACAATGCACAAACGAGCCGAGTTTCCATCAGATATTCAAACACGTCAAGGTGCCTGATATTCTTTGCCTTTCCCTCATTGATCATTGATGAGTTTGAGAAGGCTATATGAAGAGTACATGCATCATATCAATTCTGTATCAAGTTGCATAAAGTTATACCAAGATTCTAACAAGGACTACACCGAAGTCTTATTTATGCAACAAAACGGTTGTAGATGTACCAAGTTTGTGGAAAGGTTCCACTGACATTTGAGCAAGTTAATATGTCAACTCAGTAACAAACTTGTAAAACGGTAGACTCGTTTGCAGCTGCTTTGTAGCTCGTCACCCAACTTTTCTTAATTAACGGAGCGTTTTGTGATGAGCAACACAACGACGGCGAAAGAGAAAAGTAAAATGCAGGGCTGTACATGTTATTAAGGACCGACGGCCAGGGATTTCCCTCGGCTACTGCAAGTCTGAGCGCCGGCTTCTTTGATATTAAACCAAAACATTAAAAAGTAAAAACACATCAAATGACAAAACCCTAAACCCAACCCCCAGCTACGTTTGAAAACTGAAGTTAGTCAGTGACAACCCTGAAAATGGTTGTACCAATTTAAAGCGAGACTGGCAAACTCTGCAAGAAATCATTAAGATGTGCTGTGCATGTGGTTGTGCTTTTGTCCTTTTATTACTGCACTTGACTCGAAACGTCATAACGTTCTTTTGTGATTTTTAGTACCCTGGTCGTCAACCGAGGAAACACCATCCCGAAATTCTTGCCATGGTTCGCTTAGAATTATGGTTAGGTCTTGTTAAGTACCGACATTACTGGACTAACCGAGTGGGGATTGAGGGAGAATTCAAAGTGTTTGCGGAAACGGTACGTTTTCCACTTCCTAAAATCCGATTTTTTGTAGCAGTTTTTGTTTGGATTAAAAAAACATTTATTGCTTTGCTCGTTTGCGCCCCATATCCTTATCATTTTGGTGAGATTTAACCTTGATCGAGGAAGGCTTTTGATGTTCATTACGTGGTTTGTAAGTAATCATAAAAACAATAAATAATTGTTACAACAAACAACAAAACGCAAACAGCAAAAACAATAACAGTAACAATAATAGTAACAGTAACAATAATAGTAACAGTAACAGTAACAATAACAGTAACAGTAATGTGTGTCTTTGTGATCATTATTTCAGTACGAAAATGAAAAAAAAGAAGAAAGTCGTGGAAAATCTTACTGGGTTCCACTTTCAACTGAGATATGGCCCAACTTCTCTGACTATGCCGGAAATGTAAGTTGTAATTTGCTTCCGCTCAGGTTAATTACCGCCCCGAAGGAAAGGAAATTCAAACCATCCCCCCTCTTCGTGATCAGCTATTCCTTGTATAGCATCAACATCTAAATGTTTTTGCTTCTCTAGCTCTCGTAAAAAGTGCTAAAAAAATAACGGGCAAGGGGGCACCGAAAATATCTCAGCTGTTTTTCCTTCTCAGGGATAAAGGGATTTTTTGCGTATACATTTAGGTCTGATGTTTGTTAACTAATTTTGTAAAAACTATGTGCTGCCTCAAACACGAAGCTTGTTTTGCATCGTTTTTCAGTTTCTTCCTTCATTTCTTCATTTCCTTTCATTTTTCTTTGATTCATTTCTCTTGTCTTCTTTGTTTTTTACTCTTCTGCTATTTTGCCGTTATTCCTCGCGAAGCGAGGCCGAAGGCCGAGCGTAGCGAGGTTACTAATCGTGTCGGTTCCGGTCAGACCACGTGGCTCGCAAGCCCGAGTAAATCGAGCCGGGAGTTTTTATATATGTATATATATATATTTATATATATGTTTATATATATCTATATTTTAAAGGTGTCCGTTCGCAGGCCAGGTTACCTGGCAACATTACTCCATGTGAAATTCCGACATTACGAATTCCTTGAATGATGTTTTGAAAATAATGCGAATTTTGTGGAAACCGATTTCACTCGTCTTGGAAGTACATCCCAGCAAGAAGATCTCCGACATATACAAGAAAGAATGGTGAGAGATCGTCGTCGAGTAAGTTTGAATGCCGCAAAAAATGCACACGGGAAGCGGCGACTCAAAGCAGAGATTGAGAAACGACGGTAGGGACGATAACAAGAGACATCGCAGCTAAGACAAGAACTGCTCGCTCAAAAAAAAACAAAGGGATCAGCAAGGAAAAGGACCAGGAATACCATCAAGTTACCATCAAGTTAGATTGGATATTGAATTTGTTATGGATAGAAACAAAGACTCGTTTTAGGTATACAGGACATGAGCAAGCGATGACATAACGAAATTGGCGAACAAAATTTAGCAAAATGACTTAGAACGGAAACCGAGTAGGAACGACTTCCAGCATGCAGACAGAATCAGGGCTCCTACTCCGTGTACCGGCACAGATGACGTAGCGCATTGTTTCATCATTGTGTGTAAAATTATTCAGTAACATGTTTGTTATTGTCTGGCTTTGTTTTACGTCATCTGTGCCGGTACACGGAGTAGGAGCCAGAATCAGAAGACGAACGACAAAACAGATTACCATATCGTCGTGAAAAAAGTGCCAGGAAAGGGGAAACAGAAACCAACCGCAAAGAAATGAAAGATGACAGTCACGTAGTATTAATACTGCAATGAGAATGCAAGTAGGTATTTTTCGTAGTGAAACGTTTGCCTTCCATTTGAAAGAAATTCCCAATACAGAGATTGCAGTTGTGATAGCAATTATTTATAATTATGTGATCTGATATCATTGCAACAGTGAAAATATATTGTAGATTTGTTTGATGTAGCAGTTATGTTCAGCATTTTCAACAGAATAGATACCAAACAATAAGTTACCGGTTCTGCAATATTATCACTGTTCAATGCAATTATTTGTAAATAAAGCAGATGTCGTTACGGACTTCTGAGTAGTATTTCTCTTTGCTCTATTTCTTTGCTACATATATGTATTACGTAATTAAAAAGTTTCGTTGGGACAGACAAGTTCCATAGCCATTTCAAAATGGGTTTTTACCTTTGAGTTCCATGCATTCCTGGGAATTACTCTCTTAGCACCCACCCTTTTCCCACAAATGAAAAGTTAATTTAAGCCCTAATTTGCAAAATTAGACAACATCTTAACCTTTTTCCTTAATGCTGTTTAATTCATTTTAATGATGTCAAATACAAATATTTAATAACAACCACAATATGCAGTTGACCTTTTACATTGGAAAAACTCTACAAGGGAGAAACTAAAGTTTGAAATGCTAAAAGTTTTAGCTGTTTTTCTGTTTGCTGTTTTATGTATTCATTGCAAGGGTGCTGTATGTAATAACAAGTCTTTGAAGTTTCCTAAATGCCCTATGCTTTCAATCATGATTTTCCACACTAACTGTATGGACAAATGACTGCACTGGCATGATTGCCACAGGTCAGAAAATGGTAAGGGAAAAAATTCTTCAAGGTCAGTGAAAAGTAAGGGAATTTCAAATCAAGTCAGGGAAAAGTGAAATTTAATACTACTAATTTATTTCTTGCCAATTCAGCTTTGGTTTGGTGTGGTCAAGAATGTGACATGAAATGTGTTGGATTGGTAGAATTAAATGACAAGCTGATTTTGGGTTTCCAAGAAAATCAATCCTTTTTCCATGAATTGGTTATCGTAAGAAACTATCAATCCACGTACACTGTATGTGACTTTCTGAAAGCATATTAAATAAATGGGTGGAGAGGTTGGTTGTGAGAGGAGGTTGGAGGTCACTACCAGGACTAATTTGTGACTTTTCTAATTTAGTTGGTAAGGGAAATTTTACATTTGTCAGGGAAAAGTCAGGAAATTTAAAGATCTTATGGCTGTGGCAACCATGACTAGATTCTAAGCTTAAAAGAAGAAATGGTATTGTTCAGAGTTGAGTAATTTTTACTTCCTATGATACAAACCCTATTCACAAGAAAAACAGAATTGCATGTAGTTGTAGAGGAACAATACCTTTTCCCAGATTAGGACATACACCCCAACCCAATAACAGTATATTATGTTAAACATAAAAAATAACAATACTATTAATAATATTAAAAATGATAATGATAATAATATGATAATAATAATCATGATAATTGCAAAAAATGAGAAAGTACAAAAAGTAAAAATAATATAATAATAAGTAAATACGTAAATTGGGGTTTTATACCTCATAGGAAAAACCATTAGGAGTCCTTTACAAACTAGCTTCGCGAGGTTTTGCGGGAGTCGTATTTCTAGTTTACTTTATTGGTTTCTTCTGTTTGTTTTTTGTTTTTATTGCAGTTAGAGCTGCCTAAAAACTCTTTTCAAGAGCCCCAAGGCTGGAAATTCCCTGCTGAAAAATGGCAAATTGCCTGTAGAGATTTAATGTAAGTACAAAATATTTTGCACTGGTATGTAGTACTTCCAGGAACACCGGAACACGGAACAACGGAACATCTCGGAACATCACCCAACAATCCGGAACACCACCTAAAACCCGGAAACCCCCCCCCCTTCCCCCCACTCCGAAAAAAAAAGCGGAACACCTCAGAAAACCAGGAAAAGTGCAAAATCTCTAAAACCAGATTGCGCAAGTATATTACCGTTAAAAAATTAAATATCATGACGCGCGCTTGAGCTTTTCTAAACTACATCCACTGATCGCACATAAAGTAACTTGATTTCACCTTCACAATCTCGAAAACATTTACAAGCGCCACACAGTGAAAAAGTTTTTACCGGCTTCCCGCTGCCCATCCTCTCTTTCAGGAACTAATTGAAAGTATAAGCAGAATATGGATATTTTTTCCCTTTGCGTTGAAGCGTTAAAAATGCAAGATATTCATTAATAAAAGAAATTCAATCATCTTCCAGCTGAATTACGAAAATGTAAAACCCATTTTGCTTTAAAACGCGTCAACACTGCGAAATGTGCAAATAAAAAAGATAGTAATAAACATTTAGATTAATTATAAGGCGTATTATATCTGGCAACTTCATAAGACCAAGAAGGCACTCAGGGTTGTGCCTGTTATCTCTACACTTCTCGCCGAGCAATACAATGGAATCATCCGCGATGCTCTAACCCCTGCGATACAGTGTTCTACTTACTGAGCTGGGAAGCCAAGTAGGAGCTGGTCATTTTGCTGGTTCGTAACATGCCCGTAAGGGATGAATAAATGTCTGTGACTATATTAATTTCATTTAGTATAAATACTCAGGTGATTATACAAAATCGCGCGCTCTGATTGGTTCGCTGTCTCGGATTATCAGCCGATAAACACCTCGACGAACAAAATGGCTGCCAGTCGTTCGCACGCTTTGGATGAAATAAATTTTTTTCATGTTGTACAATGCTTTTTCTTTTCTTTTTTTAGAAATAATGACAATTAAAACAATTATTCGCCTTAGGCTCAGTGATTATTATTGTAAGCTTCGTGTCTTGGGTCTTTTGCATTGTTCCTATTCATGGTTCTTGTTTTCATATGACTTCGCGTCCTCTTTCAATTTTATTTTAGTTTATTTTTTTTTAGATTTTTTTTCTTTTTTTTTAGAGCGGGGGGAGGGGGTGTTCCTCTTTGTAGGTGGTGTTCCGAGTTTTTTGGGTGTTCCGGAATGTTCCGTGATGTGCCGGTGTTCCAGTGTTCCCTGGAATTACTACATGCCCATTGCATGAAATTAATTGGGTTGTTAAAGAACCATATTGCACTGCTTAGTTAATATGACAGTTTACAAAAAACTGATAGGAAACTAAACGATGGCTTTTGGATCTTGTCCTTGCATTTTGATTGGCTGACCAGCTTCCACTCACACAGCTCCACCCCTTGTCCTTTGTTTCTAATTGACTTTGATCCAATTATAAGAAGTGTTACTGAACAAACTACCATTTATGGTGTTTAGCGAATTTTGAAAAATAACAAGCTTCTAATGCGTGTGTATTTCATTTTTGTGTCCTTCTCCCCGTCACCATAGGATGCATCGACAACATGACAAGCAACTTCAGACGTTTACAGATGTCGTGTATGAGTATGAAATACGGAGTATTTTGGGAGGAAGCTGGGAAGCAGCACAACCGAGATTTACCGATGCGGTAATGAATGAACCTTCACTTCTTAAACTCATTTAATATCAAATAACCTCGCAACTGAATGTATTTCCATATAAAAATTATTTTCAAAATTGGAAGAGTGTTCTGAATGTAGTGGGGGTGGGGCATTGTCATCTCAAAGGGGAAAGTACCAACTATTACCTGTTTGCTTTGAGCATTTTGGATGAAGCCGTGGCAGCTCCTGTTGTAACTAAAACAACGTTGCCTCGTAAACCTTGAACTTCAACTTTAATTAATGATAAGCAAAAAAGACATAAACAAAAATTGTTATTTGGCAGTAGTAAAATGCTTCTCTTCGAAACAGGAAAGAATTGCAACATCGCCAATCTCGACCCCAAAGTTAAAATACAAGGGTCAAATCTGCCTTTTGTAGTTTCTTTCATAGATTTATTTGCCACTTTTTTTATTGGGATAGACTAATTAATTAAGTTGTTAATTAAGTCATTAAATCTAATATTGTAACCATTGTGATAGGATGGAGCTGACTTAACAGCTCTACCAACTAGCCCCCCCACGGGGTGGCAGTGGACGATGGATGAGTGGATCGTCGATGTAAACAGGGCTGTAGATCAAGAAGGTAAGAAACTTAAAAAAATAACGTGCCTGTTTCAGCGTATTAAGTAATGGTCCGGCTAAGAAGCAGGCAGAAAAAATAGCGCTCGCAGGAGCCCATGGTAATGGGCTCCTGGCGCTCGGCAATACGGTGTCAGTTAATGTTGTGGTGCTATCTGGCGCATAGAGCCGGCAAAAGCGAAATTTGGCCGAGAGATAGAAAATAGCGATATGGAAAAGACAAGGTCTAAAAGTGACGTTTTTTTTATTTTTTTTATTGTTTTTTTTTTCTGTTTTTTTTTTTAGCCAAAGATGAGGCAATTTAAATCGAATTAACAATTAACTGTTTGCACGTTTTTGATGAGTTTAAGATTAACACTTTGAGATTTCATTTGTAAAAACTTTATTGAATTGACCTATGGCTGTGGCTGTGGCAGTAGTCAACGTTCTTTTCTAATTCTCTCACCACAGGCTGGGAATATTCTGCTTATAACTCATATGAGGAGACCACGCCCAAACAAAAAGCATACCACTTTTACAGGAGAAAAAAGCTGAACAGGAACAGGCGACTTCTGCCTAGTGCTGGTGATAAAGTCGATAAAGAGGTATGAATGCAAAGTATGTTCAGCAGGAAGCTGATTTGGCAATTTTGCCTATGCCAAGATACCAGCCATGCGTGACCAGCCATTCGTGACCAGCCAGCAGTTGGCTGCCTGGTCACGCATGGCTTCTCCCAACTCTAGAAAAGCATTGGCGAGAAGGATTGGAGGAAAATAAGTAAAGGAGCTTGGTTTTATCACTTTGCTGCGTGTAAGGTCCATGGATTTTTGTGAAATTCAGGCTTTTTCATATGCTCTATTTCCCGAAATGAAGCTGCAAAATGCAGAGAAAAACACTTGACACTGTTTAGCGCATAAAAACAGGCCCAGATGCGAAAAATCAGCAATTTTTGAGCAAAGTAAAACGTACCCACAAAATGTGCGTAACACAGCGTAGTTGCATGCACCAACCCCTTCGATTTTAATTAATCAGCGACTCGCCAAGAGAAGACAAGTCGGTACACCCCTTTTACAACTTCTTTTGATCATTTACCAGCAAAAGTCTCTTCATTTTATTCAAGATGCTCAACAAGGGTACACGTCGTGTCATTAAAGTGCTAATCATACAGAAGAAAAATATTCACTTGCGCGTTGTTCTTTAAAGCCTCGAACTGCTGAAGGGTGGGAGTACGCAAGAGGGTTCCACGAAAAGTTCCACTCAAAGGAAAGTCCGCTGGACTGTGTGAGGCGAAAGTGGCTACTCAAGGAGATCGTTCCAAGGTCCGGAAAATTTGATGGAAAATCCGACAAATTCCCTGTTTTTGACGTCTTGGTGACAGGACAGGTAAAAAACGTAATAGTCGAAGATTGCTAACTTAATTATACTCTAAGCGCCAACAAGCTATTTCTGAAATTTGGCGTAATTTTATTGATACAATAGATGGACGAATCAATAAATAAATAAATAAATAAATAGACTCACTCGAACCATGGGGTTCACAAGACCGGGGCTTGTTTCACTTTCTGTAGCACGAAGCTCCCAGGAGCATTATTTCGCCCCCACCCCACTTTCCCCTGGATGGTGTTCTAGCCCATCCTAAGGTTAAATGAAACCTTATTTGTTATTTGGTTAAGGTTATTTTTCTGTGTAAACCTTGCTAAATGTTCTGCAATATGGATTGAATTTAAATTTGACTTCAGAAGTTTGAAGAGAATCAGGACATCGGGAAAGGGATCTCTCTGTCTCTCCATCTAGCACGCGCCCGTGAACAGAATCTAGGCTACTGCTCCGTCAGTGCCTAATCGGACCTGCGTAATAGTACCTGCCTTCAAAATCTGGTTAATCGAAGCTTGAGAGTCTTACCTTTACCTCTCCAACGTAGTTTACCTTGTCCATACTCCCTGCTCCCGTAGAAATATCGATTGATTTGTCGGAAAGAGGACGACTACAATTAATTAACTGCGATATATTACTCTAAACTATACAGTGTGCTTAAATTTTCTCGACCATCATGAAGTAATTGTCATTTGTATTATATCTGAGTTGATTCAATTTACTCTTTTTCGCAGAAGAAGAAGAAAAGCTACTTAAGAGTCCTTCCAAGAATGTTTGTAACCTTCAGAAGTAAGTTTGAGTGACTTAATCATGGTAGCCCATTCAGCAACGAGACTGGTATCCCCAAGAGCCCTTTTTACTGGCTCACTCCCAAATATACCGAAAAAAATCGAAACTTATGGACGAGTTATTATTAAATTCCTTTAGTAACTTTCCAGTCACCAGTAGTTATGCGCTCCTACCTTGCATAACAAATTTTCCCCAAGTAGGTTTAAAGAGACCGCATTGGAGGCTTTTAAAAGACTCAGTAGAAATAGTTTTTCAAAACTGCATCTTGTGAGTGTGCCTGGGTAATGTTTTCGCCGATCACATAAAGTAAACTTACTTAGTTAAATAAGTAAGTCTCTGAAAGTGTTAACGTTTGCCAACTTTTTTGAAGTGACAACTTGTTGTTTTTGTAAAACTGTAAACCATTTGATGTAAATTCTTGACAATGAAAGCTTCATTGTCGACACGTCATAAATTGATGTATGCTTTGATTTGTTTTGCTTTTCCTCTTATACGTTTATTTACAAGAGGGTCTCAATGGGGTTAACCGTTAGCTGTAAAACGGGCAAAAAAATTAGCCGTTAGGCGAAATATTGAAAAATTTTAGCCGTTAGCCGTAAAACAGCCAAAAATATTAACCGTTAGCCGTAAAACAGTCAAAAATATCAACCGTTAGCCTTCAAGGTCACCACCCCATTGAGACCCTCTTACAATGCCATTTTTTTTTCTTGAGGACCCCATAAGTATCAGCTGTGGGTCTATGTATATCAAGCGCGTGGTCTGGTTGTTCAGGATGGGTCTGGTGCCAATGGTACGAGTCTGTCATTTTCCACTTTTCTCTGTGATTTTTGTTTACGTTGCAAGCTGTGTTATTGCCAAGGGCAAAGTGACCAGTGAAGAAATCTTAACAATCTTGTTTGAGTCTCGCTTGGAAAAAATAGAAAGAAAATATATAGCACATTAATCGATGAGCCGAGATTAGAAGCCCGTTACTAGTGATGGCTTCCAGCAGTGATATGATTTCTTTTCTTTTAGTTCCCTGAGGCTTTAGAGACAAGAAGGACGTTTCAGAAAACATGAATGGTCTCAAAGATTTTAGATTATCTTAGATGATGATAATAATAATAATAATAATAATAATAATAATAATAATAATGTGATTTTTTTTCGTGGCGTACCTGTAAACTAGCTTTTTAACTAAGCGTACCGACAACGTCAGTTAAATATCTTGATTGAAGATTGGTTGATTGTGATTGAACACAATAAGTGAGTTCTTAGCCCTCATCATAAAAAGCTATTACGAGTTCTTCAAAAGCTAACCTCGCGACGTTTTGGAGCAGACTTATTCCTAGTGTATTTGTACTGCAGTTGGAAATGTGATTAACGGGATGACTTTTGAGGGTTTAACTTTCAATCACAAGGCTGGTCTGTTGTCAAACGATTGCTCTCCAACCGAGGTCTCACTAAATGCGACTTCCATTTGGTTCCAGATCCCTACGTACTTGTAACGTTTACCAGCCAAAGCCAAAGGACGAAGACTCTGACCCAGACTCTTAGTCCCACTTGGGATCAGACGCTGATCTTCACGGAGGTGGAAATTTTCGAAGACCCAGAGATTCTAAAAGAGAATCCTCCCAGTGTTGTCATGGAGATATTTGACCAGGATGAGGTAAACGTATTTCTACATTTACACTGCATTTAGACTTCTTATTGGCCATGAAAAGTAGAATAAATCCCGTATAGCACCTTTCATGCATATATGTTTCCATAATAGCTCGCAAAAACTTAACTTAGATCGGCTTATTGATTTAATTCTCACTAAATCCACTTCTAGGAGCGACATGACTTCTTAGGACGCTGTATTGTCACACCCAAAGTGCAATTAACACAAGACCCACCCCTGGCCTGGTACAAAATACGAAGAGGTGAAGAAGATGGAGGCCAACTTTTGGCCGAATGCGAACTTTTTCTGGTAAGAGAGAACTTCCAAAAGATGTTTTTAAGAAAAAGATAAATTAAATTTTATTCAAAATCCTTAATAAGCCCTACCGCTACAATGATTTAAAAACCATGACAGGTGAAATGAAAGGAATCTCGACAGTCCGAGATAATTTTGATAAGCTCCTTAGGTTCTCTGATTGTTCTGTCACGTTTTCTTATTATTATTTATTAGTTAATCTTTGCCAAACTTTACGCACCAATATCGTTTTCGGTCTGTCAAATTCAGTTGGAAAAGAGGACTTCAGATTTCTCTTTCCCCAAAATTAAAATTAACCAATGTGACGGCATATGAAGACACTGACAAATTTATTCAACTGTTGTAAAGTAATCAGTTGTTGGTTTCTTTCTTAAGAATGAGGGAGATGCTAAACTACCGACTCTTCCCCATTCCTTAACCGGCAAAGAGCCTCCCGTGCGACCTGGAGTGAGGCCGGAGACTCGCAAGAAGGCCATGGAGGTGCAGTAACACGCTTGGATCGTTAAAACTTTGATCATGAAACAAAGTTGATGTTTGAATTTACCCAATTTTGTCAAATTCAGGTTCTTTGCTGGGGATTGCGAAACATGAAGAGCAATTTGAGCCTTGTGGCTTTAAAACCAAGTGTCGAGTTTGAATGCAATCAGACCATCATCGGACGCAGCGATGTTATCAGGGACATGAAGCGGTGTCCGAATTTTGCCAAGCCATTACTGCAAAAAGTTATTATGGTATGATTATTTGTAGTGTAACGGGCCGACTAAGAAAATAAGTAGGAATGTAGCAGCTACGAACAAGTGTCTACTATTTTATCATGCAAAACAAACTGCACTTACAACACTAAAATTACTACAAAAGTTACTTATTATTAAAATTGCACAATGCGAACATTTTAAAAATCTAACAAAGCTTACCATACAAACATTATTTATAATACTTGAAATTCCTAATAACCGCTACCGCAAGTTGCTTAAGATGACATAAAATTACTTACAGTCGTCTAATTCGTCAGGTAGAGTATTTAGCATTGTTAGATAAGCTAGCTGCAGTTGTACAGATCTGAATAACTCTTAGAAGTAACTCATTCTGTGTATGTTTATAATTCAGCCTTTCACCGGACCGTTCTATATTTTAGAATGTTACTTAGCATTACTTTGGTATGGTTCTAACTTTTTCATCTTTGAATCAAACCATGCAGTGTGACCAGTCTTTGGAAAGCTACTGAACAGTACTGCACTGTAGTACTGCTTGTTTTACTCTGCAGTGTGGTTCTGACTTTTTCATCAGTGAATCAAGCCATGCAGTGTGACCATTCTATGCAAAGCTACCGAACAGCACTATCAGTGGTTCTGCTTATTTTATTATACAGTGTGGTTCTCAAATTTTCTCATTGGGTCTTCATACCATACAGTGACCATTGGTTGAAAAGGTGCTGAACTGGGAATGATTTCCGCACAGGTCCCTACTTCATTATGCATGCTGTAGCCATACTGTTTCATTCTGCAATAACAAGAAAGGTTTACATGTGCATTACCCTAAACAATTCATCTGCTGCATGCATAATGAAGTAGGGACCTGTGCGGAAATCTTGCCCTGAACTGTACTGTTCTGTGTTAATGTACAGAATTCTACCTTTAGGAGTAACCTGGCGGTTCTGGAGTCACTGTGGCTCCAGTTCCGGCTCCCGGCAGGCCTATTAGTCAACTCGGCTAAAGGTCTGGCACACAGCAACAGAAAATTTCTGCAGTCGTCTCAGCCTTGCTGTGCCACTGGGTATCAGGGTTTTCTGCCAAGGGACACTATTGAGCACCGGTTAGTGTCGACTTCTCATGGTGCAGCCTCACATCCAATGGAACTAGAGAAAGCGTGTATAGACATCTGCGCACTGAGTGAAGTTAGACGGCCAGGCGCTGGAAACATTACTGAAAGAAGCCACACAATCTTCTGGAGTGGTGGAGGGACAAAAGAAGCTGGTGTAGGCTTTGCAATTAACAACAAATTAGTCGCTCATATAGTGAATTCGAATCCAATTAACGACAGACTCATGACCCTGCGTTTACAACTCAAAAGTGGTGCTCATCTAACGCTAATCAGTGTGTATGGTCCCACGATGCAAAGAACGCAGGAGGAAAAAGAAATTTTCTACGAACAGCTGGGAGATTGTTTAGAAAATGCAAAAGCTGATGGCATTATCATTCTTGGTGACCTCAATGCCCGAGTTGGCAAAGACTGGGCATCTTGGCCCTCAGTGATTGGAAAACATGGAGTTGGAAATATGAACTCAAATGGGCTCATGCTTCTGGAGTTCTGTACAAGGTACCAAATGGCAGTAATGGGCACAATGTTTCAGTTGAAGAATACTTTAAAAACTACCTGGCAACATCTACGCTCGAAACATTGGCACCAACTTGACCATGTTATAGCCAACAAGAACGCAAGACAGCATATCATCATAACTAAAGCAAATTTATCGGCTGATTGTTTTACGGACCACAGACTACTTGTCTGTAAATGCAAATTTACACTGAAGCGCAGGAAAAAAGGTGTGAAACCCCCGAAGAAGCTTGACACTTGCATGACGAGGGAAAGGAAGGATAAGCCCGAGCAGTTTCTCGAAGAAAAGCTGCCTGAATGCAGCGAGGAATGGGAAGATTTCAAAGTTCTTTTGCAAGAGGCAGCCGAACACACCTTTGGCAAGAAAAAGAAAGCTTCAAGCGACTGGTTTGATGAACAGGACGAGGAGATACAGCAACTGTTGAGGGACAAGAAACTCAACAGGACTGCTCTCAGAGATCATATTAGAACACTTAAGAACAATTGGTTCCAGCAGAAAGCAGGACAAGCAGAACACTTTGCTCAAGAAAAGAACCATCGAGAATTCTATGCAACATTAAACGAAGTTTATGGCCCAAGATCCAGTAGTTCACATGCAGTTAGATCAAAAGGTGGCGTTCTTCTCACCTCTTTTGACAAAATCAAAGACAGATGGGTAGAACACTTTTGTGAACTTTTGAACCAGCCCTCTGAAGTTGATATGTCTATTCTGGAAGAAATTCCACAGCAACCATTAGATGTATCGTTAGATGAACCAATCACAGAGGCAGAGCTGGATCAAGCGCTCAAGAACACTAAACTTGGTAAAAGTCCTGGACCTGATGGCATTTTCCCTGAGGTCCTGGTACACGGTGGTGCTCGCCTGAAAGCTTTCCTGTTCACAATCCTAACCTTATTCTGGACCTCAGAAGACATCCCCTCGGATATGACTGATCCAAACATAACGAAATTATTCAAAAAAGGCGACAAAAGTCAATGTGGAAATTATAGAGGCATATCTCTCCTGAGTGTCGTTGGAAAGGTGTTTGCTGACATCTTTCTACAGAGACTGAAAAGGATAGCTGAGAGAGTGTATCCTCAATCTCAATCTGGTTATCGTGATGGGAGAAGTACAGTTGATGGTATTTTCACCCTCAAGCAACTGATGGAAAAATCAAGGGAACAACGAAGGAATATGTACATCGCTTTTGTCGATTTTACCAAAGCGTTCGATACGGTAAATCGGGACCTGCTTTACAAAATTTTGGGTAAACTTGGCTGTCCGCCAAAATTCATTCGGATGATCAAGAAACTTTACTCAAATGTTCATGCTAGACTAATCGTTGACGGAGAATTGACCGACCCGTTTGAATATAATAGTGGTGTAAAACAAGGTTGTAAACTAGCACCTACCCTCTATGGTATCTACGCCGCAGTTTTATTGTGGCTCGCCTATAAATCCATAGGCCACCGTTACAGTATCAAAATCAGGTTTAGATACGATGGCAACTTGTTTGATCTCAAGAGGCTGAAAAGCAAGTCTAAAGTCTCCACGGAATATATCAGAGAGGCGCAGTACGCCGATGATATAGCAATCTTCAGTGATTCCGCAATTGGTCTGCAACTTCTGCTCTCTGCATACAACGAAATGGCCAAAAAGATGGGCCTGTCAATTAACATCACTAAAACTGAAACCATGTGCATCGGACCCTTGGTCGACTTTTTCATTGACGGTGAGAAACTGAAGAACGTAAAACGTTTCAAGTATCTCGGTAGTTTTGTGACTGAAGATTGTTCGATGAAAGAAGAACTGACATCACGCATCCAAGCAGTCTCTTGTGCTTATGGTAGACTTCGAAGCAGAGTTTTTGATTCTCATGAACTCACTTCTTCAACAAAAATCAAAGTTTACAATCAGTGCCTGATGCCCCTTCTACTCTACGGTTGCGAAACCTGGACACTCTATCGTCATCAAATTAGACAACTGCGCACCGTTCAACAGCGTCATCTTAGAAGGATTTTGAAAATTAAATGGGACGAGTACATTAGTAATGAAGAAGTCTTAACTCGCTCAGGTGTTGAAGACATCGAAATCATATTAGTAAGAAGCAGACTACGTTGGCTGGGCCATGTAACCAGGATGCCAAGTGAGAGGCCAGTCAAAGCCCTTCTCTATGGTGAATTAGCGGAAGGGATACGCCGCACCGGGCGCCCCATGCTTAGATTTAAGGATAACTGCAAAAGTGCATTAAAATGCGGGGAGGCTATGGAAGAATGGCAAACGACTGTTTTAGACCGTCCTTCATGGAGAGCTTCAATTCGCAGAACTTGCAACAATTTCAATCAAAAAAGAATTAAGGCATATGAGAGAAGAAAAGAAAACAGAAAGAAGGCAGCACCAAAGAAGTGATCTCTTTAAATGAACTTTTTTATTTTTCTTGTACTATTGTATATTATAGTGATTGAGTTTATCTGTTCCACTGATGTGCTTCGCCCGCTTCGGGCTAAGGCGTCGTATATATATACCTTTAGGAGACCTAGAATCAGTTGAATGAGATAGATAATGCTGTTTGTTTGCTTTCCTGAGTGTTGTCAATAAAGCACTAGTGCTTTTGTTCTACTTTGTGCTGTTAGGACTTGCCTAAAGATGACATTTATGCTCCGCCCATAAACATCCGGGTCTTTCACAACGGTAGTTTTGGTAAGACTCCTGTCGGTATCCATGTTGTCCGGTCACTCAGTGAATTTGAAATACATCCAACGACAACGCTCTCAAGTCAAGGACGAGAGACGAGTGAGTATCTGTGTAACTTAATAGGGGCAACAACTTGTTAACATGTTCTTGTTAAAGGCTAAAGTGCCCGTTCACATAGGGACAGATCCAAGATGGCGGTTAATTATTTCAGCTCGCATGCGATCGAATCTCCACCAGATTTCCATTGCTTCTGGTCGTCCTTAAGTCTCTAACTCTAATGATGAATTAATTTCACTAATGACATTAGGATTTTACTAAATACAATTTCTTTGTAAAATTTTAGTACTCATGATCTACAAATACATTTACACTTTCAGGTAAAAAGAAGTGGATCGAACCAGATTTGGAGGAAGAGGTGATTTGACATACCAATTCTATGGTTAATCCATTGTTTTCCAACTTGATTAACTCTCTAGGAAATCGTATTCGTAAAACATAAGGGTATCGCCTGGATTAGACTCTCGGGATTAATTTTTTTTTCGGTATTTTGAGATGCCTGCAGCCTGTAGTGATGAAAACTTGAATCGCACACTAATAATGTCAAACGAAGTTGGTTGGGATTGAAAAAAGGAAGGGTGACTGTTCATATTCACGGTTCAGATCCTAGGAATAAAAGGGTTAAGCTGCCTCCATTAACTTTATGCAGCATTACCAGAAATCGCGGACATTTCAAGCCCGTAATAGTTGTCAGCGGTGTATCCGCAGAACAACACGATCCAATATGGCGAATGTTGCGGGTCGATCAAGAAAGCGCGTATTTTACGATGTGCTCCACGACTTAAGTACTGCAATAAACCATCAATCAACTAAAGTTGAATTGAGGAGGTCTATGTAAGTTGCTCTTACGCATGCATCCTCCAACAGCTTAGCCCATACGTGTAACATTGGCCATGGAATCTCCAGACAAGAAAGAAATTCCTATTGTTGAGCAGCCTGCTGCTTAACACAACGGAGGGGAAATTTGGTGCTTAGTGTTAACCTCCTTTCTAGATTACGTTTATTATGCTCGGTTAATATCTCGGACATTTTGCTTGACTGCAGTAGCGGGGATTTTGTTTCTCGCGCGTGAATTACTAGCGCTCAGTCCTAGCTTGGCATACATCAAAAGTCTGCCTGGCGTATTTTTGTGGTAGAGAAGAACCTGGACACTAATTTAGATCAGGCAAAACATGGCAGAAGAGTTTAAGTTCAGTTCATTTTCTTGCTCGTGTGCGGACATTTGCTACCTTTCGAAAATGGCGTCCAGACAACCGTTCGGCATGGAAAAATAGAGGATTTTCAGGAGCGTTTGGAAGTATTTTTCAAGGGAGAAATGTCACTTTTTACGGGCCATTTGGACACTTCGAACCTTCCAGTAACTATCTCGATGCGGAGCTGGTGGCTTTATTCAGTGCTTTTTCCTATAATTGATGAGTATTCGACATAGGTTACAGCAGATTTTAAAGGGTTGTAGGGAAACATGAGGCCGATAACACTATAGAATTGGATCAGCTGGGGAAGTAAGTTGACTTTATTAAATGAGTTGCTTTTACGTTAGGTAAATAGCCAAACCAGTTCTAAATATGTTTCGATCCAGAGAAGTGAGAGTCGTAAGCCCGTAACTGTGCTATTTTAGAAAATTTCCAAGTTTCCATACAGTTCCTTATATTATTTCGACGCTATTATGGACGCAATACGCACGCGCGGCCTCCATATTGTCCCAGATTTCTGGCAATGAGCATTACCAGAAATCGCAGACATTTCGAGCCTGTTAACAATTGTCAGCGGTATATCATGTTACACTTCAGAACAATACAATCCAACATGGTGGTGTTTATCGCTCGTTCTAAAAAAAAAGCGCCTCCTACAATGTGCTTCACAGGTTGAGCACCGTTGATTTATTATATACTGAAAAAAGCAAAAAGAGAAGTTAAATGTATGGGATTTTATGAGGCAGAGCAGGATTATCTAAAAGACTGGAGTACCTCGCTCTGGTTTATTAGTGTTTGCGCTTTTCAACACAATGAAAAATGGTGAATCTTCATTGTTGTCTTTACAGGACAAGGAACAATTTGACTGGTGGTCTAAGTATGATGCTTCTCAAGCCATCAAAGCGGTCTCAAGCGAAATGGTACAAAAAAAGAATAATGAGTTTTATGGTTGCAACGTTAAAACTATTGACTCCCAGTGTAAAACACGCAATGTGGCTCCATCTTCTGGCTGTTTCGCTCCCATGAAAAACCTGACTCATGTACAGTAATGCTGTTCTAAGATTTAACTCGCTAATCCCAGAGTCAAATCTTGAGATATATATTAACCCTTTCACTCCCAAGGGGTATCCATTTTACGAGTAAGATCGTCTGGCGTTAGACAGAGTAAGATCTATAAAGTCACTCTAGGGAGTGAAAGGGTTAATATGGATCTAACTTTTGGTCCGTTTTACTTGCAGAGTCAAAGCTAGAGCTTAACGCACCAAACTTAAACCCTTTCAAGCTGGTTATTAAGTGAAAACCTCAGTCATACAAGATGTCCTCTAAAGCATACTGATTCTCTCACTATTGGCTCTGACTCTCCTAGGCTCAAAACCTGAGTTTTATAGCGTGCACCCAACTGTTGACCTCAAAGAGTCAACTCCCCTTGCGTATCACAATTACATTTCTCTGTTCACTTTAAGGTAGAGTAAAATCATGTAGAATCTAAGGTAGTTTTCCTTCCCTGGAACTCTTCACACAAAACAACACGCAATGTATCATTTGCATTATTAAGCCGTTCTTTATTCAAAACTGGAAAACGCGCTTTTTATCAATTGTACAGAAGTGGTCAGAGTCCAAAGAGGATTTCAATGAACACGTGAAAAGATATCTTAAGGAAGGCTACGATACTCTTAAGGTAGGGTTAACCTCTTCTTGGAATACGTCATTTGAAAAGGTTTGGACTAGTTTTTTTTTTTTTATGTAGAAGACCATGATCTGCGCGTTTGTATCACATCCGGTTTCGGCGTGACCACCTTTCATAAACCGTTTTTTCCCAGTCTCTGCGGGTCACTTTTGCTGTACGCATGCATCGTGTTTCAGGTCACATCCAAGTGGGATCCCGCGCCACACTCAAGCCAGTCGCGGAGGGCGTCAGATGTGTCTCGGACCATAAATATAATGTTCTCACTAGCACTTTGATTGAAGGATAACTGGTACATTTTGCATATAAAGCATAGATAAGCAAACCTTAAGGGACGGACCATTAGAAAAGTGATGGGGGGGAGGGGGTGGGGAAAAAACCAAAAAAAAATTCATGCAAGGGAAAATGCCAAAAAAAAAATTCATGCAAAGAAGAAGGTAAAAAAAATTCATGCAGAAGGAAGGTCCAATTGCGACTTTTTCACACGTAGTAAAAAAAAATTCGTGCAGAGGAGTTCACCTAAAAAAAAATTCCTGCACAAGCAGTGAGCGAAAAAAAAAATTCGTGCAAGCTGAAAATTCCCCACCCCCCCCCCCCCCCCCATCACTTTTCTAATGGTCCGTCCCTAAGGGCTTGTCAACCTAGGGCTAGGTTTAGAAGACCGGTCAGTTTCGATTCTTTAAATTTTACTTAAACTGCGACTTAAGCTGGACGCTGTTCAAATCTGAGCTGGCCCTAACTTTTACCGTATTTTAAAAAGATGTTATTGTTGTTATCTGTGTAAACATTCCTCTTGTTATTTTTTTCCTCCGGACCATTTCGTGCAGATTTATCCCTGTAAATTGGAGGACGTTCCGCTATTCAAAGGATTTAATGACTTTGTGGCGACATTTCCACTCCGCAAAGGAAAAACCAAATCTTCTTGGGACTATGATAAGGAGGTCGGACAGCTTAAGGTAACTCACTGTAAGCTGTGACGGAATGTCTGCCTTATCGCGCAAGCTTGTTTTAGCCTGGATTCACGAACACTCCGTTACTTCGGAAACTTGTTTAGCGCTATTTTCAATTAGCATGTACGTGGTAAAGCTCAGAGTTAACTTATTCAATAGGGATGAACACAATTCAATGAACGGAATCAGAACTCAACGTAAATCACCAATGGCGGGAAAACATTTGTGAGCTGATTAAGATTGATCTAGGTTTTACTTTTATTTGTCAAGTGAGGACGAAGTGAACGGTTCTTTGCCATATTTTATCACCTACATCATAGTGATACAAAACTCAAGCAATCGCAAAGTTCGACAGTCAGAAAAGCGCTGTAAACGTAGGAATTTAAATGTGCTTACGCGGTCACCATTTTGAATCATAGGGCTGGTGGGTTAAGTACCTTTCAGACTCCTGTGTTATTTTCGTAGACAACTGATAAGTCACTCCACACAGTTCCTCTCTCGCCAAGGTGTGTAGATGGGTACTGACGATATCAGTCATGTTGATCATGATGAAACACTGCGTTGGACTGTTGTTTCGTCCATGGGGAATTAACATTGCTCCTAAAATTTATAGAACAGAGATAAACTTGTAGAATATTATGCTATGTAAAAGAGAAAGTTTGGTAAACGGCTCCGGAAAAACCTCCAGTTCTTGTCGAAACTCACCGAAAGAGCGGTTGCACAGCAGACCCTCTCACACATCGTGGCTCACGACCTCTTCCCTGATCTCCAATCTGCCTACCGTCGCAACTGCAGCACTGAAACCGCCCTACTGCGTGTCCGTAACGACATCCTGTTCAACATGAATCGTCAACACGTCACTCTCTTGGTGTTTTTAGACTTGAGCGCTGCTTTCGACACCATCGACCACCAAACACTACTCGATCGACTCAGGTATAAGTTTGGGATAGACGGTGTTGTATTAGAGTGGTTCAGATCATACCTGTCGGACCGTTCACAGCAGGTCATCATTGGCAGTGATAGATCTCGACCAATGGACGTTCACTATGGCGTTCCCCAGGGATCGTGCTTAGGCCCCCTTCTTTTCTCAACCTACACCAGCCAGATATTTGACATTGTGAGCGCCCACCTACCCAACGTGCATTGCTTTGCTGATGATACACAGCTCTATCTATCTTTCCGCCCTGATAGTCAAGCCTCTCAAGATGCGGCAGTCGCAGCTATGGAAGCCTGTATACGAGATGTCAGACTGTGGATGCTACAAGACAAGCTGAAAATAAACGACGGGAAGACGGAGTTCTTACTTATTGGTACCAGGCCTCAGCTGAAAAAAGTTGACATTGATTTCCTAAAGATCGGTGACTCAATTGTTACACCCAGCAAAGATGCGGTCAGGAATCTGGGAAGTTGGTTCGATGAGACATTTTCCATGCAGTCTCATGTTAACAAAACCTGTAAAGCTGGCTATTACTACCTCCATAATTTAAGTCGTATAAGGAAATACCTAGATAAGGAGACCTTAGAGTGCCTAGTTCATGCATTCATCACGAGTCGACTTGACTACTGTAATTCCCTACTTTACGGTCTTCCCGATTCTCTCATTTCCAAACTTCAAAGAGTTCAAAACGGTTCGGCAAGATTGCTATACAAAGCACCCAGATTTTGTCACATAAGCCCTATACTTAATGAGCTTCATTGGCTACAAATAAGGGACAGAATTAAATTCAAGGTAATTTTAATTACCTTCAAGGCAATTAAAGGAGCCGCGCCGAACTATCTTCAGGAACTCATCACGTTCAAAGACAATTCAAGCTACGGTCTCAGATCCAACGACTCATTCCTACTTGATCAACCAAGACAAAGAACACTAGCTACGCTTGGTGATAGAGCCTTTGCTGTGGCCGCGCCAAAGCTTTGGAACTGTCTCCCTATCGAACTTAGAAATCCAGACATTTCTATAGAACTATTTAAAGTAAAGCTTAAAACACACTTGTTTAGACAGGCCTATCAATAGATTTTATATATTTTATACATTCGTTAATTAACATTTTTCTTTACGAATATTTACATCATTTTATCATTTTGTATTGTACATATATATACATATATTTTATACATCTTGTAACGCGCATTTGAAAACCGAATGGTTGACACCAGCGCGCTAGAAATCAATAAATTATTATTTATTATTATTATTATCCGGATAGGCAGTGTGGACCTCCTGTGGTTCATGTTAGCTGATTGTAAAAGAGAAAATTTGGTAAAGCTCTGTACAGGCAGTGTGGGCCTCCTGGGGTTCATGCTAGCTGCTTGTAAAAGAGAAAGTTTGGTAAATTTCCGGACAGTCAGTGTGGGCCTCCTGCGGTTCCTGCTCGCTGCTTGCTTCTTATAGGAGATCCAAGAAAGACGGACTTCTTTGTGCACCTTTTCATGTTGCTTTAAAACGACAAGATTAAAGGATTTAAATCCTTCAAAAGTTCAGAACACCTCTATGGATTTGCCATTTTACTCTCCGTATGTATTTAATCAAGCGCAAATTCATTTTATTTTCAGGGGTCATTCCGAATCTGTCCTGATGGTGGTGGGGATAATTCCGTTCAATGTACGGAAACAATGCGCATGCCCAGTAGGGAACCCATTGAATGTGTGGTACGAGTGTACATCATTCGGGTGAGCAAGAGTTTTTTTTCCTGTATATTTTGTTTTTTTTTTTCTGGTGAGCAACAGAAAATAGATTGAATGAACTGTAAGATAATCATGAAGGAATGTATTGGTACTTTAATAAAGCTTTTAATGACATTCATTGATCATCGCAGTACACAACTTAAGTAGCTGTGAAATTAAAGCCTGAAAAAAATTCAGGCCTGAACGGGATTCGAACCCATGACCTCTGCGATATCGGTGCAGTGCTCTACCAACTGAGCTATCAAGCCAACTGGGAGCTGAGCATGTTGTGAGTTCGTAACATACCCGTAGATGGAGAAGAATGCAAGTGAATATATGAAATACCATAGATTTGAACTGCGTAGTAATAATTGATAATCGCAGTTCAAATATATGGTCTTTCATATATTCACTTGCAATAAAGGGTTTAGTTTCCAAAGAAACTACAGCTGCGTAGGTGGGAAATTGAAACATATAAGTATGGTTTACCAAAAGAGTTGCTAAAGTCAGTTTTACCACCAAGGGATGCTGAGGTTTACTCTGGCAAAGGGTCAACATTCGAAACATCAGAACCATTTTAGTGTGTTTCTCCTCTGCTATGCGGAAACTTATTCTAGAGGAATTGCTTTTAGATCGTTTTGTAATTGACTGTGGTAAGGCTGAAGCCAAAGTAGATACCAAAATGATTATTCTGGTTAATCACACGTGGCTGTGCATTGTCCACTCACATTTCAAGCGTAGGAAAAACGCGAAACAAAGCGAAGAAAGAAAACTTCACGCTGTCATTTTTTTAAGTTTTATTAAGTAATAGTCTGACTTAAAGGTAGGCAGGTGTACGGCAAAACTCATTAAAAAGGTGCGAACAGTTAATTGTTAATTCCATTTAAATCGCCTCGTTTCATTAGCTAATACCAAAAAACCCCGAAAAAACAATGAAAAAATAAAAAAACCTCATTTGTAGGCCTCGTCTTTTCCATATCCCTATTTTCTATCTCTCGGCCAAATTTGGCTTTTACTCTATGCGCCAATTAACACCACAAAATTAACTGACACTATTGCCGAGTGCTAATGTTTTTCTGCCTGCTTCTTAGCCGGACCATTACTTAAACTTTCATACAAATTATCTTAGAAATTATCTTAGAAAACCAGTCCTGTATTGCGTGTTATGTTTAAATAGGTGAAAAAATTATAGCCGAAATGTCGTGGTTCAAAGTCTTTGCCCCATTTGTCAACGGCTGCAAGTGCAATAATTGCCGGTAGTCTGCATTATCATATCTCTGTACACCACCTTAGGTTAAAGAGCTTAGTTTTTAACCAGATTTTTTAATGCCCGGTTAGCGAACTCACTCGGGTGGAATTCAATCTGATAAAAACGTTGGAAATGTACAGAGTAGACTTAAGATTTGACACTAGTGGCTTGAGAATCAAAGCAGTGAAAGTAGATTTAGACTGCTAAGTGGCAAAACGTTCATCATAGAGACACCGATAACCTCTTCTCAGCTGTACAAATGACACTGACACTGTAATGGTGAGGATTGTTCGAATCCCATCCAAGAGGAGGAAGGAATGACAACACTCCAATTTGCTTCAACTTAAAGGAACTATAATTTTTTTTCGGTCGTGTGGGCCTTTACTTACCTCTTACCTCGTTTACCTTCCAGGCGCGGAATCTTCAACCAAAAGATTCGGATGGTCTGGTATGCACAGCTTACTAAAATTCAGAGAAGTGTGTCTTGTTGCGGCATCGTTTTTAAGTTCCTTACCCGCTTTTGGACCAAAACACGTAACATTCGCTTCCGTAATTCCCACCTCTGAACCAAATTCTCCTAATTGAGATCCATAAGACTACTATCCGTGAAGTGCTTGAGTTTTGCGTTTACGTTTTGCGTTTACTTTTAATAGAATCGGAAAATGTAACAAAAATACAGTTCTCTCAAAACAAAACCTATGCGCTCTATTGCAGCTGCTAATCATAGATTATGCAAAGGGGTACCTGCAGTCTGTAGTGCAGTATGGAATACACGAAGACAAGCGGGGAACGAGTACATGGAACGTAACAGTGTCATGTTATATGGAGGCGACTGTTGTGAAGTAAAACACATACTCCTTCAAAGAGCCTGGTTTAAGACAGTGCGGAAAACCTTTCCCTTTCATAGACCCACATCAGCTTAACAACAACAACAACAACAACAACAACAACAACAACACGCACTTTATTTTAAAAACCACTACAGAGACCATAGTAGCCCGCAATTAGCATAGCTATTCTAGGCGGGCTACTTAATTTTGGACTGGATGTTTAAAAAAAAAAATTATATGTACAGCAACAGAAAATGTGTATACAGCAACTTTAAAGAAAATAGATATAACAATATTAAGAAAAAAAAGAAGAAATGGAAACTATTAAATAACAACAGTAAAGAAAAGAGAAAATAGAAGCAAATTAACTTTTAAGACTTTAAAATTAGGGGAGCTATTTATTAACCGCATGTGCTTAGAAAGGTCAATGAAGCGCATTTCAACATTCATCTCCTCAGTTCCAAGAATATGTAGAAGTAAATAATGTAATTTACGTTTGAAGGGTGCTTTCCTAAGCCCACAAAGTTCAGGAGGGATGCCATTCCATATTTTAGCACCAATTCCATAGGTTTGAATGTACCGAATATGTTTCAAACACCACAACCTAAGGAAGTCCCCTCAGGTGACTGCTTCAATTCCTTGATGAGTCTGCGCGAAAAGTGATTCTGTTTTCTTTTTTTTCATGCAGGCCGATCCATACTTAATTGTCTCTCTCAACAAAACGTATAACCAATCTGACAAGTACATTGCAAAGACGTTAGACCCGATATTCGGCAGGTACGTGTTCTGAATTTACTCTCCCAAATATTTAGTTCCTAACTCATCGAAGCTCATCACAAACTCTCCTGAAATAATAATCATGGTGACAAACAATGTCAAGAGAAGATAGTGGGTAGCCATGAGAACCAGCACGTATTGAAAACCTTTAAAGAAATTCAAAAATAGGAAATACTTGTGTATAGGAAGTAAAAAATGGGAAATACTTGTGTATAGAAGGTAAAATAGTTTTAAGTTTTAGAAACCTCTCATACAACTTGGAGCTTTAGAATAATTAATGTTTTACCGCAGGGTTTTTGAGTTCAAAGCTAAGATACCGCTGGTCAAAGACCTGAAGATCGCAGTAATGGACCATGATCCTGCTCTTGATGATCTTGTTGGTGAGACTGTGATAGACCTGGAACAGAGGCTCCTCTCTCGCTATCACGCCACATGCGGACTGCCCAAGACATATTTCATGTAAGAGGCAATAAACAGTTTGCTGTACATCTTATTTATTCTCTTTTTCTTGACATGGGCGTTAGGAGGTGAGGAGGGAGGCAGGCGAGTCGCTCAGTAACCGTATTTATTACATCCATTTTGAAATCACAGGTGATCCCTGCAATTTGATTAGCCCATAGCATTGTGATTTATTCACGAATTGCACCATTTTTTGCTCTAAATCGTATCAGTTTTAAAAGTCACTCTTTTTAAAAAAACCAGGCTTGTGAAATAGATAAATAAATAAGTAGTATTGACAAAAAAACTGTGTGATTTCAAAATAGTTGTAATAAAGTGGTAATTGAACTTCGTGTTGTGCAATTTTGGTCTAAATCATACTTGTAATTTCAAATCGAACTTGCGCTGCGCGCTTGTTCGATATTTGAATTCACGCGTATGATTGCAGGCCAAATTGCACTCCACTCAGTTCAATTACCATTATATGTTTAGATGTACACATACAGCTCTGCGCTCACACAACTTGGCTGTGTCAAGGTGCTAATTCTCTTATCTTCTACTGATTAGATCTGGTCCATGTAAATGGCGGGAAACTTTGAAACCGTTGCAGCTTTTGGTGAAACACTGCAATTTGACGGGTAAAAAGCTGAAATTGGAAACGGGAAGCCATGGGAATCCTGACTTCATTTACGTTGGAGACAAACCTTACTCGCTAAATCAGTTTGGTAAGTTGAGTTTACTTTCTTGCTCAAATGTTGAAGTGGCACTGAGGCTACGTTCCCTCTGATGACCGGTACAAAGTGGATCCTTATAGGCACAGTTAGGATCCGTGCAATTATTTTACTTGTTCACACTGAAACGGTTTTCGTATTTTCATCATGGTGTCTTTACGGTATACCGGTCCACAACTACTAGCTGAGAGCGGCTAGGTGGTTTCTTCATTTTTCCCATGCGCAGAATGCACGAAACTTTACAAATAGCCGGGTGTGAAAACAGAGCCGATCTAACCTGTTCACACTGTGCTTTTACAACGTGAGACTGTTACGGATCCAAAACTGTATCTGCTCCTAGAGGGATAGGTGGTACAAAACCTGTCTGGGTAGCAGCTACAGATTGAATCAGTGAACAGAAGGCATATGCGTGCAAATTTTATACCGGATCCAAAGTGGTTCGGTCATAGCTGTGTGAACCTGCTCTGAGATACTTGAAACTTTTTATTGAAACACTTAAAATCATGTACTTCATGCGAGAAAATCAGTTGATTTTATTAATATTCTTAAGGCTATTCTATTACATTCTTGTGCTTGTTTTGATTTGCATCATGATCATACAGGAGTAGTATAGAAAGCTATTTGGTAGGTTTCAATCTGATGAAATTAACCAAGATTTTTTTGCAACAAGCGGGAGAAAAAAAGGTGACTATTTTTAACTAAAGACCGACGGCAGCAGGAGTCGTAGAAATGCTTGAGCACTAGCCAAGCTTATGAGTTTGCAAGACACGCACATGGCTGTCATTTATCCTCTATCTTTTGTGGAGTGGTTTTAATATAGTTCAGCCAAATAGTTTGTAAGATACAACGGGCTTAATTAGTGATGAAAATTCAGTCTATTTTTAATCTGCTTGAAACTTTCTTCAGCCATGAAAACCCATGCACAAGATCTAGAGATCAGCAGTCAGTTTTTCCTACTGATAGACACTTAAATGATACAATGTAATAAATTCTTATATTCATAATGTAAAAGGGAATAATTATCAATAATGGACTGCAGTGATAATATTGCACATTTTTCTCGGTGATATTGAATAAAATGCGAAATTTCGCGTGCAATTCTAAAAACGATGTTTCGCAATTTTTGAAGATAAAAGGACAAGGTACTGCAGTTACAAATTTTAATTAAATGGACGGAAGGTAATAGTTTTCGTCAGCCGGTATTGCATTTTTACTACATTAATTCATTGCTTATTAATCTTAATTCAATTCTTACAAACAGAGGAAGGCACACCCCCAGATCCTACAGCTGTAGGAAAACCATTAGAACGCCTTGCTCTGAACGTGCTGCACACGTGTGGTCTACTCCCGGAGCACGTGGAAACGCGGCCTTTGTACAACAAAGTACAGCCGGATATTGAGCAGGTACCGGTAGCTGAAGATATTTGAATGAAAGTAGACAGCGGAATGCCGCGCGAAAGTTGTTTTCATGATAGGAAAGAAGGGGCTGGAGGAAACAAACCATTGTTAATATAAAAAACTGGATAAATCAAACGAGTTGATTGAGTAAGTTATACCACCGTAAGGTAAATGGGAGGTGCTGACATTTCGAGCGTTAGCCCTTCGTCGGAGCGAATTCGCTCCGACGAAGGGCTAACGCTCGAAACGTCAGCACCTCCCATTTACCTTACGGTGGTATAACTTACTTTATCAATTCGTTTGATTTACTCATTTTCTTGTGTTTCAATTCCCCACCGACGCAGCACCAGTTTCTTTAGAAACTATCCCCACAATACATTTTAATATAAAGTTTGGGCCTGAATTATGAAGGTTAGCAATTGTTGGTTCGACAAATCATAATTCTATAGCGACGGGAACTTGGATACTTGAACATCTGTTAAGATTTAGTGGTTTGTGCTTTCAACTATGGAATTCTTGTGTCTCCAACGGATCTTAATAAAACTTTTTAATAACATGATGTTTTCGTGGCAATCGAAAATTGAAATAGCAGAGAAGTGCTTGGATAAAGCTCGAACTCCCATCTTAACATCGTGATTACTTAAAACTAATACAACATACCCCCTCATTTTCTCTTGTCAAAATTAAACATATTTTTCAGTAAACCATCTTGTGTGGTCCTCTATTAAGTGATTTTTTTTATTCCTGTCCTTTCTAAAATAACTGTCTTATTATTTTTAGGGCCGATTAGAAATGTGGATAGACATATTTCCCAAGGAGGACAAACTATTCCAGAGTCCACCAAGTGCTTCACCGTCTTTCGTAACAGTTGGTAAAGTTATGCAGTTATAAAGTTTTTCAGAATATTATACTTGTTAAATAAGGTCACTTTTGGTAGCCTGTTCCATGCCCTCGGATGGTAAGGAGCGAGCGTCAGGCAGGACCCTACTAACACTTAAGAAATAAAAAACATGTACCGTGTTTCTATCGAGTTATAGAAACACGAGTGGAAGTTTGGGAGAACGAGAAATGCTGTGGGAACACGAGCCGCAGGCGAGTGTTTCCACAGCTTTTTCGAGTTCTCCCAAACTTTCACGAGTGTTTCTATAACTCGATAGAAACACGAAGAACATGTTTTCTATTTCTTTTAGAAAACACCGCGACGAAAAAAAGAAAAGCAACTTGTTAGCTTTGATTATCAAAATGTAAATTCTCTTTGCTCGCGTCATCATTACGTCAACAGCTCGTGCTGGTTCTGTGTTTCTATCGAGTTATAGAAACACGATTTCTAACCAATCAGCGCGCGTACTTTCTTAGGACTGTTTTCTAAAATCTAAATAGCTAGCAGCCATGCACTCTAAATTTAGATCATTGGGTTCAAGCCATCTCATGATCATCTAAGTCTTCCCAGTAGCTCATCAAATATGCATAAACATTTCGGCCAGTCACAGCCCTTCACTTCTCATTCTAATCAATTCGAAGAATCCTTTCTTGGTTTAGGTTCGAATTCGCTGGCTTTTCTTGTTTTGAACGTTCAGGTATTAAGCGGGAAAAAATAAGGGGAGTTGGGCCTAACCTTAACCCAGTCCCAATTCCCCCATTTTTGTCCCGCTGCTTGACGCTCATCCCGTACCACCCGAGGGCATGGAACAGGCGACCTTTTTAGTGCCGTCAGGGTTAAGCTTTGTTGTCCTTTTTTCGCGTATTGTAAACTGGAAAAACAAGCATTTCCCAGCTGGTGGTACACTGACCGGGCGGCTACTTACAAGCCTGGGCCGGGTTGTTCTAAGCAGGGTTAAGGTAACCCAGGGTTAGTGCGAAATTTAAATGCAGATATGAGAGCTTAAAAAACACATTCAGTATAATAATTTTTGAATACAATATGATGATTGCATGCTTGGAATAAAATAGAGAAGTTAGAGGAGAAAATGCTTTTTAACAGGAGGAAAAGAAACCCAGGTTAAAACTTAACCCTGCATTAGTGCTAATCGGCCTTCGAACAACCGGCCCCTGGTCAAGAAGTTGCATACTAAAATGAGCGTATTTCTAATTCAACTGACGATCACAGTGGGGATTGAACCATATCAGACTTTCTTTGTTCTTGGACACTGAACAACAAGCAATTTTTCTGTTTAACTTAAATATATAGAAATAAGCGTAAATAAGCGCTTCCTAATGATACACGTTTTTTACACCTACAGAGTAAGGAAAGGAACCGTTAACCCTATTAACAAAAATATTTCTTTTTCTGATTTTTTTTCTCTACTTTTGTTTACTGCGTTGCTGGAATAGCTCATCACAGTCACTTTTCATATTCAATGGTTAATGATATTAACATGCTATTCCCAGATCTAAAAGGAAGTTTACCTTAATTAGTGTGGCCAAATACGCAGTTCTCTGTTACTTCAGATTCCGTTTACAATAGTTATTTTGCTTCAACATTCTTAAAACTTATAACATCGTAACTTGGTATCACCTGTTTGCTTCGGGGATGAAATTAGAAAATATGTTGAGGATTTCAACTACACAATGAGTGGGTTAGGAAAGGATAAATGGAATCCTAGATAATACAAAAGTGTTTTGCGATCTTGACTTTGTATCGATACAGTTGATATGTTTTTGCTGCGTTTTTATCTTAGATGGCCTACCAATATACTCTCAGAGTCTCGATGCCGATACAGTGGATTTTGCACAGCTGCATTCAATTGATCCGTTACAGGTAGGAAAAGCAATAGATATCTTGGAGTAGGAGAGCCATTGGCGTGAAAAATTCCATACTGTTTAATAGTTGGTTGTTAAATAGGGTGCCACTTGTTTATAACAGAGAGCGATTGTCAAATCCCCTTTTTTAGCAAGGGTAAATCCTCCTGTTCCACAAGGTATTACCTTCAGGCCGACGGATCTTTGTTTGTAGGTATTCTGCGGTTTTTTAAAACAAGTATGTTGTCAATTTATGATTTTGATATTTTTTTTCTTGGCATAAAATGAATAAAAAACTTTTAGTGACTCTCAAGGGCCTCGACGAACAAAATGAGTGCCAGTCGTCCGCGCGCTTTTGATGAAATAAAATTTTTCCGTGTTGAATAATGTTCTTTCTTTTCTTTTTTTGAAATAATCACCTGTGTATTTATACTAAAACAATTATTCGCCTCAGGATCAGTGATAATCGGTGAATATTGACCTCGACTTCGTCTCGATGAATATTCACCGATAATCACTTCTCCTTCGGCGAATAATTGTGAAATGTTATGTTATGTTGCATTGATATCTTCTTCCATTATATCCTGTTGGCAATAGCTACCGAAATCCAAGTTTTCTTTGCTACTTGAAATTAAATTTATTTCATCTTATTTTTCCCTCCAGGCGCCAATCCGTATTGATCCTCGGCAGCCTTTGAAGTAAGTTCAATACAACTCAACTGATCACTTAGTTACCATCGTATAAACGGCTGTTTTTTGCTTTACCATCCTAGACGAATGTTGGATGCAGCAGTGATTTGGTGAAACTTGATTCATGTCACTGATATCGAAGCTGTGAGTAAGCCGGTGCAAAGGTGACAGGAAAGCCACCAAAAGTAGTAAATGGGAAATTTCATGCAGACAATCTAAAAGTGATTGTTAACCTTAAAAACGTTTTATGTAATATATCAAACACAAGATACAGTGTTTCATAACACCGATAAGAGTGTTGAAAATACGACGCACAGATGAATATTTTTAACAAAATTTGAGGTGTTTGATTCGTAGATAAACACATGATACGGCTTCTCGAACGAAATTGGTAAGAAGAAGAAATTAACGATGGAAAAACGTGTTTCATCAGATAACCAAACACGTCACGGTGTTTTATTTTCTTTGTCTGTCCTTTATGCATTATATATTGTTGAGTTTGAAAATTGACCTTCAAAGGCTGTGCAAATGTATATACCCGCCAACTCCCACGAATTACGCGAGAGTATCATCCCTGCTGGACTGAAGACATCAGTCTCATGCATCGAGGACAATTTCTCACCCCTGACTTACAAATCCAGACGAATTGGTTTTTAAACCATTAATGACAAAACTTTGTGTTCGCACTGGGTTCTGTCCTCGTCTACCGGTACACGAGGGAATAACCATTGTATTATCTTTGTTTAGGAGTCATTGTTTAGCTCTAATGTATTGTTTGGTCTTTTCTATCGGCTCTTGAGTACCGGTACACGAGGATAGAATCCCTAACAGTGTCACAGCATTTGACTCGGAAAGAGTTGTCAGTGTAGATTCATAGCCTTTTATCTTCAAGTCCGATGTCCGACTGCTTGTTTTTGCACTGAAAACAGACAACAAACACGTTGCATTTGTTTTACAGATACCAATTACGTGTAGTAATCTGGAGCACAACTGACGTTCTTCTTGATGAGAAAAATTTTGCAGGAGAGAAAATGAGCGACATATTTGTTAAGGCGTAAGTCGCATGGTTACTGCTTCATAAACTGTTCGCTGTTAACTTCATGAAACCTTTACGCAGATCAAACAGACCAAGAAAATGTTTTTTCTTTAAGAGAAAAGCTGTTTTCGAGCATTGTCCTCGAAAATGCCGGGCGATACCTTGTCATACCCTACTGTTCATACCATAGAAAATACAGCCTATCAGAATGTCAGAAAGCCGTCGTACATTCGTCAGTATTCCACCAAACCTTCCCGTAGATCAGTGCAATTCAATGGTATCGTACCCAACCTTCGTGTGCATACCGAAAACTACAGGTGACTCGTGGGATATTCTACTGTATACCACTTGAAAGCGTTGCATAACTAATGTCATACCATGCCACACCATATTAAACTACATGACAGATTACATTCTTCTATTTATTTCATATTTTACCATACGTACCTTTGTATCACTGAAGAAACTGTTCTTGCTTCCAATTGTTTAACCAAAGTGTTTCAATAAGAGGAATCGGCCCACAGTTTTTACGGTCTTTACGGCTCCTGACCATTTTCACTTTCTCATTTGGTGAAAAATCTTTCAGCCATCAAGAAAGGATTTTTTTTTTTCAAAGACTGGCAGTAAATTACAGAACAGCCTCAATGGCAACTACCAATGACAAATTATTGACCATGCAAAAACGAATAGGACCCGCGCTTTTTTAAGAAGCAAGACTCTAATTATTTCAGCACTAACATTGATAACAGATGACGTCACACTAGTTTTGAAATGTGTGCACCATAATACTTGTGACCTCTCTGATAGGAAAGACCTATTGCGTCATGAATATCATTGGCCAATGGTAGGTGCTATTATATTCCATGGTATTTCATCCGCTGAAATAAAATCTCACTTGGTATTGGCTATATCGTTCTATGACGTGTGAGGATCACAGCTATCACAGAGTTCTCACCCATCTGGCTGCAAACGTGCCGTTAAATGCTGTTAATAACGTCATGCATCTGATATTGCGTTGCTCATTACAGATTACTTGCCCCAGTTACCACAGTTGTCATAATATTGCATCTGACACCAGACTTTGGCCACCCCTTCTTTACCGTTCATTTTTTAAGAGGAAGGGTGGGAAGCTCGTGGGATTAGGGGGGCATGCAAAAAAAGGCTTTCGAGTGGGGGCCATCACAAAAAAAATGGGGGGGAAAATTGATAAAAATGGGAATAGGAAGGGGGGGCGGGGTCGCCTGCAATATTTTCGCAATACTTTGAAATAGCTTAATGTTTTAACAGCTGCCCATCAATGAAATCGCTGCTTCAAGGGGCATGTGAAAAAAAAATTGGCAAGCTGAGGGGGGATCACGCAATTTTTAAATGGTTCTTCCCGAATCACATCAGCCCCCCCTCCCTCGTAAAAAAAAAATGAACGGTCCCTAACGGTGTAAGGCATCATCAAGTGAGCATAAGATACAGAGAGGGACACTCCCAGTCCAGCTCTTGGGATATGGAAACTTGAGAAAAGTTATTTTTATACACGGAAGACTGTTTTCCGAGATGTCCGCATGCCTTATTGTGATGCACATGGCGTATTGTTGGACTGTTGTTCGTAAATTCCGCTAGAATAATCCATTATTAGAAAACCTCATACATATTTATGGCCGCAAGCGGCCATAAAAACACATGCGAATCTCTCAGAAAACGTACTTCCGTTTCTATTGACTAAAAGAATGCATGCTTCTGACTGATAGAGGTATTTTTTTTAAATATTCCAGATGGATTGATGGTATTGACAAAACACAAGAAACATCAGTTCATGAGAGGTATGTATATGTATCCTGGTAATATTAAGGCCATAAAAACATTTGTCGGCGACACTCTGGGTCATTCAGACGACAGTGGAAATGAAAGTATATTATCTTAATGCCCATGGGGTTCTTTAGGATAATGTGTGATGTTGAATGTCGAATCGAGTCAAGGTATCCTGTGCTACACATGATAGATCTTTATTAAGTAAAATATATGAGATTTTTCGTAATGAAATATACTGCACTCAAAGGGAGTGTAGTGTCTTGAATCATCATTTATTTAGTTCTGTTAACATCCTTCAATGTCCTTATTTGGAAATTATGCGCCGATAATCATTGTGCCTGAGGCGAATAATTGTTTTAGAATAAATACACAGGTGATTATTTCAAAGAAAAGAAAAAGCATTGTACAACACGAAAAGTTTAATTTATTTCATCAAAAGCGCGCGTCACAATTGAAAAACGACTGGCAGCCATTTTGTTCGTAGTTGTGATTATTGGCTGATAATCCGGGATAGCGAACCAATCAGAGCGCGCGATTTTGTATCATCACCAGAGTATTTATACTAAAACTGTATATTCGTGTTCTGTGAATTACTATATACAATCACTTAGATCCGAGGGTGATTAAGGATTAATTTGACGCCTATTTTCACAAAATTGCGTGATTCACAAAGCGACTAGGGCAATTTGGAAAACGTTTGAAAATACAAGTGAAATTTTATCCTTAATTGCACGAGGGCACACTGCGATTACCTGTTCATCACATGTAAGGCAGGGAAGCCCGTTCAAAAATGACAATCGGTTCAACTGACCAATTGGTCTAATGAACATTATACTCTTGAAATTACAGCAAATGCGGTTCCACATCGTTGCTCCCAACAAATTCAACAAGGGTTCGTTGCTAAGCAACTGTTAACCAATCAGGATCGAGAACTTATGCCCTCTTGATTACCAAAGGTGCACTCGTGATTAAGAAAAAATTCCAATTAGAATTCAGTCATTTTGCCCCGTATGTGATAAGCAATGTAATCACATGATACTTGTAGATTATATCTTTGTATCATTCAGCATTTATGATCAGTTAAATAAAGAACTGGTGTATGCCTAGAGCTCTACGTACTCTATAAGAAAATATACACCGAACCCTTAGAGATGATGGGGAGCATGGGTAAACGGTACTTTGAGGAAACTTTGGAGATAAAACAATCACATTATTAGCAACAGTGACAACAACAGTAAAATTGCGAGAAAATGAAAAAGAAGAACTGTATTCTAAAATGTGTAAAACAATCTAGCTGGAGACACATTTACCTGATGAGGGGGGGGGGGGGGGGGGGGGGGTTGGGGAATTTTCAGCTTGCACGAATTTTTTTGTTTTTTTTTTCCCCACCACCCCCCCCCCCCCCCACCCCTTCATCACTTTTCTAATGGTCCGTCCCTAATTATTCTGCAGGTCCTTTGACGGTAACGGCAGCTTTAACTGGCGAATGGTTTTCGAATTTCTTTACCTTCCGATTGAGAAAATGATTGTGGTCAGAGAGGAGGTAAGTACTCAGGGTAAGGTAGACTGGTGACTCAACAAAGTTTTATGTAGGGAGGCTCCAAATCCTATCCTATCCTCCCACCCTGTCCTGTCCTTTCCTCTCCTACCGTGTCCTACCCTTTCCTCTCCAACCGTGTCCTACCCTATAATGTGCTACCATATCCTATCCTATAATGTACTACTCATAATGAAATAGTTTCGATTTTGTATAATTTCCATCCGGGAAAATGGTACTTCTAAAGGTGGTATATTAAAGCTGTAACAAGCCATCTTTAAATTATACTAATAATGAAAATGACCAATAACAACAAAGATAATAAAAACAGTAATAATTATCTTTTTTTTTATATCTACTATCCAAATGTGCAACAACTTATACCAAACTAAAATAAAACGATACCATATTTAACTGTCATTTTCAATTTCTTTTTTCTTGTTTTATAATTAATACAAGTTATGTCGCTAAGGTGTGTGATAAGGTAGATTACTTCGATCGTGATAAACCTTGCTGTTAAAATTCATGGATGTTAGGCTATTCATTTAATTACCTCTGGTTTTTCCTGCCAAATTGGCGCTTTTTTGGGAACTAAATTATACAAAAAGGCTGAGTTATTGATCATGTTGACCTAACCGTAGCACCGGTCTTACTTCTTTCAGACTCACTTTATGAGTTTCCACGTAAGAGAGCAGCGTCTTCCTCCAATCTTTAAGATCCAAATTTGGGACAAAGACAGACTGACATGGAGTGATTTCCTCGGTAAGGGCAGAGAATTAGAGGCTTTAACGCCATTTTGACAAAGCTGTTTCCATTGCTTATGCTAAAGATATTGCTTTATTTGATTACTTGGTCTTCTCTAAAAACAGTGTGAGTTCAACCACAGTTTAAATTATCATCATCATCATTTTTATCATCATCATTTGGTTTTTATTTGGTTTTTTCTAAAAACAGTGTGAGTTCAACCACAGTTTAAATTATCATCATCATCATCAGTTTTATCATCATCATTTGGTTTTTATTTGTTTTTTTCTGAAAACAGTGTGAGTTCAACCACAGTTTAAATTATCACCATCATCATCATTTTCTTTAGTATTATCATTGTCATTATTATTGTCATTAACGTTATAGTTATCGTACTTGTTCAAGTTTTTGACTCATCATCAACAATTTTTGCCATTAAAGGGCAAGAACAGCTGAATCTCGCCAAGTTGACTCGTCCGTGTATCCATCCCAGTCACTGTGGCACCAATAAAGATCCCGCCATTCAGGGCCGACGATCCAAACAAACAGTGGATTTATTTGCCTTAAGGGAAATAAGTGGCTGGTGGGCATGTTACAACAAAAATCTGCGACGCAAACCTACTGTGAGTATTTCCTATCCTGTGTAACACTGCATTGTATAACCAGAAACCCAGAAACATGTAACGCACGTTCACAACTTTTCCAGATTCAATATTTCCCAAGTACCATATTTGGAAATTGTTTTCCCCAGTCTTTGAGCTTGTTGACAGTCTCACTTCCATGGCTCGTCGTAAACAACTTGCAGTTGCAACAACGACGTGTCCGCCATGTTTTGAGCAGAGGCGCGTATTTCCCAATAAGTACGTGACACTATTGAAGCCAGTCTGATTGGTTAATTAGGTTTCTATTGTTTTCCAAATATGGTGCTTGATAGTCAATGTCGCCAGGCTGTGGTTTAAGGTTACCGTAAACCTTCGCCGGTGTCCTTAGCCAAGAAATTATTACCGCGCTGTCTTAAATACAACTACTAGAAATTATATATCAATGTAAAGGATATAGAATGTTCTATTCGATAAAAATTGTTTCCCTTCAATTTTCTTTTAATCGTAAGGGGAGCGCGACTTAAAAGCGCGAAACGAAGGACGTCTCTTTGAGCGAATTTATCGGGTATCAAACTCAACCGCATGAACAAAACTACTGCATTATATCATTCAAAAGGCGTCAATCATCAAAACAGTGTGATGGAATAGCGTTTTTCAAGATTGATCTCCCACAATGGCCTGTGTCGTAACACGTGTCACTGTATTTTTGGACATCAAACTTGACATAGAAAAAATTTCCAAAACCACCAATTTATAGGAATGTCTACAAAACCTCATACGGTTTTGATGATTGATTCTTTGTGAATGATAAAATGCAGTAGTTTTGTTTATGCGGTCGAGTTTGATAGTATTACTCAATAAATTCGCTCGGTCCGTCGGTCGCGTTCGCCTTACAAGGCGTATATATATTATATGCATTTATAATCTATAAATGATAACTATAATTTAACTCCCTTCCCACTGGCAGAACCTTTATAAGCACAGTGAAGAAGCAAAAGCTGGCGCGAATTCGGGAAATTAAGAATTGAAAAGTACTTTAATTGAACAAGTTTGGCGAAGGCAATAACAGAAATTTTGGCATGTACAGAACATAACATGCAATAAATGGCAGAAGATGCGCCACAACCAACATAGACATGTGAATAGAAAGTGAATGAACTGAAGAATTAGAGAAAAAAGAATTGAAGAAGCTGCCAAAATGTATGCCTCGAAGAGTCACCTTAGTTATAAAAGGGTAGAATGTTTTAAAGGTTAGAACCACAATTTAACTCAAGGTTTGACCCTGACTAAAGTGAAAACAAAATGTTTTCTCCTCACAGGGTAAGGTGCACATGACTCTAAAGATCGTCACGGAGGAGGAGGCAATAGCCAATCCCGTTGGTTTGGGACAAAATGAACCCAATCGACATCCAGTGTTGCCCAAACCCATGTAAGTCACGTGACTGCAGAATCAGCATGGCTGGTTGGTTTCCCATCCTGAACCAATTAGAGCGGTGCATTTAAAATATTTCTCAGTAGCTTGTAATTATGAAGAGCGAAGCGATGCCGACCAAGTGGCGTCGGCGTCGGCGGTTTTAACAAGCTTCATGGCGGAACATGTCTTCTCGATAGCAACCAGAACGGTGTTAATACTTAGGCACCGTCGGTATAATGCTTGGGCATAGTTAGTACACCTGCGATAAACTATATCGCACGAAGCTGAAGTATCAATGTTATTATGCTCCCCCGTCCTTGGTATACTAATAGGAAGTTTAAGAAACGACGACTGCTTCGACAACGAGAACCCCACAAAACAATGATATCATTGGTTAGAAGAGTATAAATAATCGTGCTGCACTTGCAGCACATATTATTGCTATTTGATCACATATCAAACACTTGATAAAAACTGTTTCACCACATATAAAACCCTCGATACAACTGCTTTACCACATATCAGACACTTGATATAGCTGTTTCATCACATATCAAATACTCGATACAAGCATTTTATCACAATCAAACACTCGATACAGATGTTTCATCACATAACAGACACCTGATACATCTGTTTCATCACATATCAAACACCTGATACAGCTGTTTCATCACATATCGAACACTCAATACAAGTGCTTCATCACATATCAAACACTTAATACAGTTGTTTCATCACATATGAAACACTTGATACAGCTGTTTCATCACATATCAAACACTCGATACAAGCATTTTATCACAACCAAACACTCGATACAGCTGTTTCATCACATAACAGACACTTGATCCAGCTGTTTCACCACATAGCAAATACTCGATACAAGCATTTCATCACAATCAAACACTCGATACAGCTGTTTAATCACATAACAGACACTTGCTACAGCTGTTTCATCTCATATCAAACACTTGATACAGCTGTTTGATCACATAGCAAATATTCGATACAAGCATTTTATCACACTTAAACACGCGATGCAGCTGTTTCGTCACATAACAAAAAGTCGATACAGCTGTTTCATTACATATCAATCACCTCGACTTTCATCAAAAAAAACTACGCTAACTTTCTTCTCGGTGTTTGGACCGCTGCGTCTCGGGTTTGATATATTACGCAAAAGTGAACAGCGCTGAAAGACGATTTCTCTCGCTGACTTTCATGGAATTAATTCGTTTTTTCCGTTTTTCCCTATAGCCGTCCCTCCACTTCATTTCTGTGGTATTTAGCTCCATTAAGGACTTTCCGACATATTATCTGGAAAAATTCAAAAGCAACGTTAATCAAACTTCTGTTAGCTGTATTGCTGGTCCTGTTGATCGTCTGCTTTGTGTACAGTGTGCCGGTAAGTATTTAAGGATCAAATTGTCTCGCATAGTAACAGTAACGAAAACATCCAAGTTTAATGTACAAAAAGAGAGCTTTGTAGTAAACAGTCTTAGGTCAGCGTAGCCGAATAGTCAAGATGCGGAATTTGTAGAGCGCAGGCAGTCTTTTTCTCCCCTGATTCTTTGTGCGCGGACCGCGATTCACGTCCGCGCGTTACGACCGGCGAGAGGCAAGTTTGCATAATTATTTCGCTTAGTTCAACGCGCGAATGATCTGAGAAAAATGACAAACTGCTTGCGGGCTACGTAATTTGAGATCCGGTTGTACAGAGGACAATTACGTGCTCCCGTGATTTTTTCTTATTTCCTATATGTTTACATGCATTTACAATTGCGGGAAGAAAGAAAGAGCTACTCTCTGGGGAATATCACTTTGCTAAAACTGAAACCAAAAATTTGTATACCGACCATGCTGATAGCATTTTGTATCCAGAAATCCAAGTAGGATCTGACAGATAATGCTTCTCTTTTTTTTTTCTAGGGATACGCTGTAAAAAAGGTTTTGGGCGTTTGAAATCTTAGATTGAAGAGGTTGTAAGAACGGTGAAAAGTAGAGCCAACAACGGAACTTTCACTTCCGAACGGAAGCCGCTTTGCATAAGGCTTCTTCCTGAGACAACGCCACAAATTTAACTTTGATATTACCTAATACGAATTAAGGGGCGAACGGTATTAAAGAAAACTAGTAGTTGATGTGTCACAGGTTGTTATTTTGTATTAGTGTGGCTGGCTCTATTTTAACTTTTATGAAAGTATACAGGGGATATTCTATAAGTTGCTTGACTTCATATTTAAGTGAAGTTAGACCATCACGGGACATGCGACTTGAAGATGTTCTTAGCTTTCCAAACCTAAAAGGCAGACAAAAAGGAAGCAGTTAAGTTTATTTGATATGTGCTAAAACGAATAATTGTTTTATAAATATGATTCTCAAGCTCATCAATAATTCATATTAGTATAAATAACTCAGGTGATTATACAAAATCGCGCGCTCTGATTGGTTCGCTATCTCGGATTATCAGCCGACAATCACCTCGACGGACAAAATGGCTGCCAGTCGTTCGCGCGCATTTGATGAAATAATTTCATCGAGTTGTACGATGCTTTTTCTTTTCTTTTTTTGAAATAATCACCTGTGTATTTATACTAAAACAATTATTCGCCTCAGGCTCGGCGATTATCGGTGAATATTCACCGAGAATTTCTTCGCCTTCGGCGAATAATTGTTGAAGAGAAAGACCAAGGAAATCAGGCACCGAGACGTGTTTGGATATCTCATGACACCACAGTTAGATTTTGCATCGTTAATTTCTCCTAAGTAATTTCAGTCGTGCAGTTAAATCAAACGCTCGATACATATGTTTCTTCACATATAAAACTACTGGAATTTCCCTCAAGTCGTACAAGTTCAGCTATCTTTTCAGTGCTTTATTTTGTGATGAAACACAGTATTTCGTGTTTGATAGATAATTACCTACCGACGAGGACTCGAAACTATACTAATCTCCTCAAAGTATTCAAAGACAGGAACGATGGCAAAGGGGGGAGGGAGGGCAGAAGAGCCAAGCCCCTGTACTAGGGGTGACCTCTGCAAGGGGTCAAAATCATAAACATGATATTTAATTTAAAAAAAATTATTTCAAGTCGACAAAAAGTAAGTGCTCAGAATATGCAGTCTTACTTGTCTTTGACCAGAACACTGCTCTTGTGAAATTTCTTTATCGCTTTGTACCTTCCAACGGCTGCAGGTATTCTTGTTAATGCAAGCCTCTTGGTTTGTACTCTGGAAAAAGATGTGATTGATTAAGACTAGCTCTGTGCAAGACGTACATTCAGCAATAGAGTCCAGCTAAGACCCTGATAAATAAATCAATGGGCTTCTGTGAGCCGTCTTATCCGCGCGTTAAGTATGCGTACCAACAGGTTGTTTGAGGATAATGGACTCCAAGCGCTTTTCATTATATGTCACAGCAGTCACTGTAGAATGGAGGAACAACTACAATATCGTTTTAGTGTCTTAATCTTCTTTGCGAACTGGGCTACAAGCACAAGGGAAATCATGATGATAACGCAAATAAGCTACGACATAAAACTTGGCGGTTGACGTGACTCACTTACATATGTTCTTGATGTGCAAGAGACAGCATTTTTAGACGTAAATACAAATAAAAGACCGGCTTAAGTTTATTCACAGAAACCCTTACGAAGTTCTGGATACAAAAAGTGTTTAACATACGTTACAAGTGTAGTGATCACTTTTTGAGCCAAACGGGTCTATGAACACTAATCGATAAACAAAAACGTTTTTACTTTACATATATAATTAACAAACGATCACAAGTGATTTACAATGTAGTCATTACGTGATACAATTAACCAATTAATATAACTCGGTAAAAAAAACTACAGACGTTAAGACCCTTTAGGAAGGCGTAAGCCGAAACGCGTCGGTTATGGAATAAAACGAGTTGAAACTATATATATTTGCTGGCGAGCCTTAAGCCTGGTTTCCATATAATCGTCCGGATCGTCCCGATCGTCCCAGTCGTTTCCAAAAATTTCGAGACGATCGGGGCGACTGAGCCGATTGCTGGTTTCCATACGATCGTCTCGATCGCTGTAAAGACTGAAGACACGCGGTCGTCAGCGATGTTCCTGGGTCCGACCATGATTTGCATCATCTTCCCTTTCATCGCGACTCTGTACGTTTGTGACAGTGGATGGTGGTTGGTTGATGTGGTTTGACAACCAATCCAAATTACTAAACTCTGCTGGAGAGGGGACAGCATCACGCTAGAGGCTAATTTTAAAGGGCTTAAAATGGGCCGATAATATGGCTTATTTTAAGAGTTAAAAAAGCGCCGATTTCGGTACTTGATTTAAGGAGCCAAGAATGCGCAGTTTTTGAGGGCCTTTTCTAAAGCGAAAAAATCGTCCGATTTTGTTTGGTGATCCTTCTAAGGTGCTAAAATGAAGCCCTATTTTGAGGCTCATTTTAAGGAGCTAAAAGTGGTCTTATTTTGGGACTCTATTCAATATGCTAAGAAATGGTATTATTTTGAGACTCATTTTACGGGGCTAAAAAGGGGCCGATTCTGAGGCTTATTTTAAGGGGTTCAAAACAAGCCGATTTGGGGGCTCATTCAAAGGGACTACAAATAAGATGATTTTGAGGTCCATTTTGAAGGGGAAAAAATGGGCCGATTTTGAGGGCCTATTTTAAGGGGTTAAAAGGAACCCGGCTCTGGGCTTATTCTACAGGCCAAAAGGAAGCTCTGTATTGAGGCTCTTTTTAAAGGGCTAAAACTGGGCCAATTTGGGGGGTCGTTCTAAAAATAAGCTGAGGCATAAAATGGACCGATTTTTAAGCTCATTTAGACTTACTTTAAGGGGCCAAAAATGGGTTTATCTGGAAGCTTCATTTTTAGCACCTAAAAATGGGCCGATTTTGAGGCTTGTTTTTAGGGACTAAAAGTGGGCCGATTTTGAGGGTTATTTTAAGAGCAAAAATAGGCCGATATTGAGAGCCTATTTTAAGGGGCTAAAAAATGGGCCGATTTTGGGACTGACTTTAAAGAGCTAAAAACGTAGGCCGCGTGCTTTATGGTGTTATAATGTACTCGTCTTGACCAATCAGAGCGTGCGTTATATCTATTCCCTTTTATGGCACCTGATGAGTGGGCAACCACGAAACAGGCTTGTAGGGATAAACCTGTAGTTTGTTTGTGTTTTTCTCCCGCAACAACCCCTTTTATGAATATATATATATATATATATATATATATATATATATATATATATATATATATATATAGTTGTTGCGGGAGAAAAAACACACAAACAAACTACAGGTTTATCCCTACAAGCCTGTTTCGTGGTTGCCCACTCATCAGGGGATATGGTGGGAATGTCCTTTACCATCGCTTATATACAAAGTAGTTAAATTTACATAATAATAGAGATCGTTAAGTTTCAGGTATTGCGTAAGAGGGTTTTGTTTCTGTGGCGGCAAGAAGACACAAGCTCATTACGTTTGTTTAGCGTGGATATCCACGCTAAACAAACGTAATGATTTATGCAAACGTAATGATTTATGCGACCCTGTCAATGAGCGTCCCAAGAGATCCGCCAAAAATAATTACCATTAGGAATTTTAATAAGTTTGATGAAAGGAAATTCCAAAGTGAAATTGCACGCACGCCTTTCCATGTATGCGAAGTCTTCGACGACCCGAGTGACGTTTACCATGCATGGAACTTGCTCTTCACAGAAATATGCAACGAACACGCTCCCCTTCAACAAATAAAAGTTCGCAGTAACAGCCTGCCCTGGATAACAAAGGAAATCAGAATAACTATGAATCAAAGATACAAGACACTTAAAAAGGCACGAAATCTCAACGACCCACTATTGTGGGAAGAATACAGAAGTCTTAGAAATAAAGTATCAACAATGACGAAAACGGCCAAAGCTGAATACTATTCCAACTTATTCGACGAAGTTAAAAACGCTGCCGCTTATTGGAGGTTACTGAAAAAGGCATCAGGAACAACAAAAGTAAACCGACAAGCTCGCCAATTAAAGAAAGATGATGGAACCCTTACAGTGGATAACACCGAAAAAGCAAATCTACTGAATAATTATTTTTGTACCGTTGCCGAAAAATTGATTGGTCCTGCGGACGAAATCCAGCCACTGCAAGTCCACAGGGAAAATACAGATACGCTGACTCTCACTAATATAACTATTAGACAACAAGAAATTGAGGAAAAGATCTGTAAGTTACAAGGGAAGAAAGCTACGGGGCCGGATGGAATATCAGCGCTTCTTTTAAAGTATGGGGGGAAGTCAATTGTTCCATCTCCCCAGAGAGCATTTGAACTTAGTGCAAAAGCTTGTAAGCCACCCGATCAGTGGAAAACAGCCAGAATCAGTGCAGTGTTTAAAAAGGGAAGTGAGGAAGACAGAACATGTTACAGACCACTATCTATGCTCAGTATCCCCAGTAAACTAATGGAATCATGTGTTGCAAGGAGTATCATCGAATATGCGGTCAGGCAAAATCTACTCGACAGCAGACAATGGGCGTACAAGAAGGGAAAGTCAACGGAGCAGCTTCTAATACATATAACAGAGAAGTGGAGAGTAGCAGTAGAAAGAAAGCTGTTCGTGGGAATACTATTTATCGACTTCACCAAGGCTTTCGATACTGTGTCACATAACATATTACTACAAAAACTGTACGACCTTGGAGTTAGAGGAGATATATGGTTGTGGTTAAAGCATTATCTTACAGAACGAAGACAGTTTGTCAGGATCAACGGATGCGACTCAGATACACAGCTCATACTTCACGGAGTTCCCCAGGGATCAGTCTTGGGACCTACACTATTCTCACTCTTCACAAATGACCTCCCAAAGGCATTAAGTTCAGCGGAATCCTACTTGTACGCAGACGACACAACAATATTCTGTGTTGCTGAAACAATTGATGCATTAAAGGGTAAATCTCATGAACTGCGCATGTGCAGGCCGAAGATCAAAACTTGAAAAATTCTGCAGAATTTTTCAAGATTGACTCGGCTAAAACAAGATGGCGGATGCTAGCGGCGATAGCGGCCACGGAGATAAACGAAGGAACTCTGGTCGCAAGAGAATGATTTCTGACCTGAAGCGGTACAAAAGGGAGTGGTTTAAAAACCATCAACGTATTTTCCTCGAAAATAACATATTTCAGTCGTGGTTTGGTGCGAAGTTGGAGGCAAGATATGGGGGTTGTAGTGACAGCGATATCGCGGCACATTTGTTATCTCTTGAATATCGGAATCGGAGAAGGTAAGTTTTGGTTTTCTTTGCCTGATGAGTTAACCGTTAAAAAGTTATTTGTCAGTGAGTCGTTTATGTTCGTACCTTGTTTGTATTTGTGAAGGGAAATTCAGGATAGTACTATTGCGAGGTCTCGCGCGTTTACGACACGTGCACGAAGGCAGCCAAAAGACGCAAGTGAAGGTGCAAGGATGCTTTTTTTTCAATGTTAATTAATGTTTCATGGCGATTAGTATTTTTTCCGTTTGAATGATGGTTTTCGCTAAAGGGCCACTGACCTCCACCCCAGTTAAACCTTTGGGTCATCCCTCGTCTTCAACTGTTGTCGAGTCTCTAGCTACTATAAGTTTGCCCAGCACTTCTGAACTTGAGTGAGTCTCCCATTCGAGATCTTGGTGGTGTAGATGGCAAGAGTGACAAATCAGCAATGTAGGTTGCAATTACGAATACATGCATTGGTTACAATTTACGTTTGTTGACTTTATTTAATATATAAATATCATTACTACAGAGACCAGTCCCATTTGATTTCTTTATTTGCTCTTTTTCGATTGTAGTTTGAACTCGTCTTTATTTTCTGACGATGAGGATATGTGTTCTGATTCAGAAGAGTCTATGTCCGATCCAGATGTGAGGTATGAACACTCAAAAGTGTATTATATTAATGTATACTTGTATATGTTCTGATTTCAATTTTCCGTTGTTTAGAAATCTATCAAACCAGTTAAGTTTTTGTTTTTCTTAGTCTCTGATTATGGTAACTGTTTGGGACAAAGAAAAGTGGAAATTAACCTTGTTTGAAAAATTTCAAAGTAAAGAAAAAATGAACCACAACACATATATTTCTAAGATCAATTAATCCAGCTTCATCAGTCTACTTGGTAGTCTTTGGCAACATTTCCACACAGGTCCCTACTTCATTATGCATACAGCAGATGAATTGTTTAGGGTAATGCACATGTAAGCATTTCTTGTTATTGCAGAATGAAACAGTATGACTATAGCATGCATAATGAGGTAGGAACCTGTGCTGAAATCATTCCATAGTTTTTCATTTGCATTTGAGTTGGTATTATTGCATGTCAGGTTTTTCCAATTTATCTCTTCCTGCTGACAGACACTTTGCTACCAAGGTGATCTCTAAGCCGAGCATGAAAGGTCCATTTGTGGAGTACATTGCCTCTGAACCGTATTGTTATGCCTCAGTTGAACATCATGTTTTTCTGCTTTTTTCAGTTATCAAGCACTTTATAGTTCTGCAATGTCAGTGCCACAACTTTTGATGAAGAAGCTTTAAAAGCTATGAAGGTACACCATGCATGTTCCTTACTACATTTTCTTTATTATACCATTATTGCCATTAGCCTTAGGGTAGTTCTGCAGGGGATAAATTAAGTAAACCACCAGTCATTTTATATCTACTATATTTTTGTTTGTTGTTGTTGTTGTTTTTTTTTTTTTATTCAGACAGCAGTTTATTTCTAGCCACTAGAGGATTTTTTTTCTGAGGATAAGGAGTTTATTATAAAATAGGCTTATAAAGAGAAATCTACTGATATTATATGAAGCCAATGGGTAGAGGATTTCACATAAATTTATGGTCTTCATTACTGTGACTAGATACCAATACACACTTTCCCTTCTTTGTGTAAAAGGATAAATGGATTGGTCTCCTCCATTATGCTTGCAACAAGCATGAGTGGGGCCTATACTATAAATGTGACCATGATGAGGGAAGCCACGACCCTGACCTACCTTGGTTTGACAGGTGTCATCAAGATTTTGCTGAACTACAGAAAGTTGTGTTAAATGCAGAGTTATTGGAGAGTTTCAAGTATTATGTCAGATTCAGGTAAGACAACTCTCATGTACAAAATTTTGGTTGCCCCACAGGCTGGTAAAGAAAGATTAGCCTGTGCCACTGTCATGGTGGTTCCTAGAGCATTGTACAATATTGTTAGGAGGATACATACAATGTTGAAATGGCATTGCATAAAAGTATAACCCCCTTCAATCTATTGAACTTACATGTGAATTTTCCCACTGTTGTTTATCTCAACAGGCACACAGGAAGTATTGAATGTGCCAATAGCCTATCCCTTCTGTATGCCTCAAAAAGGATATCTTTCGGGTCAGTGATACTTTGTTAATTATCATCATCATCATTGGCTGATTTTATGGTTGAACTGCAGTGTTAAATTTTGCCCTTGATTTCCTGTTTAGTAGCATTTTTTCAAGTTGTGAAAATATTTCCTCCCTCTCAAACTTTAATATTTTACAGTTACAGGGCCTACAGATGCAGAAAATATCTAGCAGCAATTGATTGGAACTGCCACCTTCACCTCCCCCCTGCCACAAACAGAAAGACAAGAGAACAGATGTTCAGCCAAAAGTACAATCAGTGGACAAAGCGATGGGACATAAAGATCATAAAAGCAGACACTGGATATGAATATATTCCCCTCCTCATTGCTAAAATATTACATGCCAGATTACATGATATAGATATCGTGACAATTAAGGAATATTTCTCTAAATGCAAGTGATCCTCAACTGTTGGCCCAAACCATTGCAGCCAACCCACCACCTCCCACTGCAGAATTGTGTAAGCGGCAGAGTAGGTTCAATTTACCTGCACCGCCAACTGTGATCTTAAGGAAAATCAATTACCCATGGAAGACTGAGTTATTTTGAAATACACAAAACAGTCAAGTCCAAACAGTGTTACCAGGCTAAGAGTTATAACTACTGTAACTTTAATTTTCATGCATTTGCATTTACTTCCTAATTATTAATTAATTATTATTTACAATAAAGACATCAAAAAGAAAGACATACCTACACTCTTCAATGTAAAATTTTTGTACAACATAAGAAATTGTAAACAATAAAAGAACCTGATTTGTAGTACATACATGTATTAATCTTATAACAATTTTTATAATAACGGTAATATTCATCTGCTTTCAGGGAAAACATATTATGTCTTCAGTTTGATGCTGATTGCTATTGTCAAGATCATCCTCCATGATGAGCAGAGAATGGATATAGTAATTACTCCCTACTCCTCTCATGCTGCCAATTTCTTTATCGTTTCCTGATCCAAGGTTGCAATAAATTCCTAAAGAAAAATCACCAAAATGCTAAGTATTTTCTACCTGTATGCTGCAAGAGTACAATTAACCTTGCTGAAAAACAATATACATGAAAGATCCAAAAGAAAGCTATTCAAGAAAAGTGGAAAAAAACAACAACGAGCTACCGAAGATGCAAAAGACATACGAGACATGTTACAAAAGTCAAATACTACAGTGCACTTGAAGTCAACATAAATTGGATGTGTCATTGCACCATTGTGTTAGTCACAAAAAATGTAAAAGAACCCAATACTACCTTGACATCGTTATTTTCCTTCGCTCTTTGAGCATCTTCAGATAATCGTTCGAATTGTGGATTGGCGTACGTCACTGGATAGGCGACAGCCAAGATTCTTTCGTTCGCACACATTTCTTTGGATTAATTACACACCTCCTTGCGATTCCTGCAAAAGGACACAAAAATGACCGTCCATGAATTTTTAACGAAGGGACGATTAAAATAAACTGGAATTACAATTTTCTTACGATGAAAACTTACCCTATTCTGGCATGGTTTTTCCAACGTGTCGCAATTACAACTGTCTCCGCACAATAAATTCTGACCTTTGAGCAGACATCCTCTGTTGCTATTTCCTTTGCGCTTCGTGCTGCACGAACTCTTGCTATTATATCCATGCGATCTTTCCTAAGCGATACTAGTTTGATTTTGCAGGTTCTAAATGTCAAGATAAAGAAATCGAGGACATTCCATGGAAAATATTCCCACTTGCCAAATAAACCATCATGGCGGCCACAATAAACAAGAGCGATATAAGACGATATAAGAGCGATTTCCCGAGCATGCGCAACTCATGAGACTGCCCCTTTAACAAACACACTAAATAGTGTTCTAGTAGAATTCAAAAAATGGTGCAACAGGAATTCATTAGTACCACACCCAGAAAAGTGTAAAGCAATGGTCATGCAACGGCATCAATTTACTGGACCTATCCAAGCCCTGTACCTTGGAAACAACATCATAAACTAGACAACCTCGGAACGACTTCTTGGAGTACAAGTGGACAATAAGATGACTTGGTCAAAACATGCCGCAAACATAGCAAAGTCCTTCGCGTCCAAACTAAGTTTACTCCGTCGGATGCGGTTTCTCCCCCGGAAGCAACTGGAGGACTTTTACATGAAGGTTTAGTGGTTTGGGGATCATGCAACACTTCAACAATCTGGAAAAACTACACGTAAGGGCCGGACGTATTGTATACGGTCTACCATGGGACAGTAGCGCTAAAGACGTCTTAAAGCGTACAAAATGGGACAGTTTGGAAACAATATACAAGGTGCGATTGACGGAGTTTGTTTTCAAATGCTTAAAGGGTTACACCGTTCCGGAATTCAAGGACTTATTTGTGCAGAGGAACTCAAGTCGCGAAAGTAGACGAAATGGAGACATCATCCTTCCAAGACCTGAAACGAATTTTATCAGGAACTCTATACAATACAGAGGAGCAATAGCCTGGAACAGTTTATCTAACAAGGAATTAGCAGCAAGTAACGTAAACGAATTCAAGCGTTTACTAGCTAAATTTGACACTGGAAAAATATGTTTCGATTCCATTGCAGCTGTCATTAAGCACAAGGACAATTTTTATGAATATTATTAATATTAATTGATTTAAATTGAATGCTGCAAACCTTTTGAAGTGAAGATATACATTGATTCGAATAATTGTATATATATTTAAACATCTTAAACGTTTTTACTGATATTTACATTATCATTTACTTATTAATTTAATTTAATTTAAAAGTACGACCCCACCAGCTATGCTGAATATTTTATCGTGCTTAAATAAAGTTATCATTCATTCATTCATTCATTATCATTCATTCATTCATTCATTCATTCAAGGATCCAGTGAAGGATGCAACGTTCTTTCGAGAGACAGTAGCTAAGTATACGTAAGAAAATCGAAAAGAACAAACTTCTAAAAGATCCGAATTATTTAATATAATATTTCGGCCTCAGATAACAGATAAAAAATTTAAAAGCTAAAAATGGAACCTAAGAACCGGAAGACAAAATCAGATAAGAATTACGTAATACTAAAAATAGTATAATTGACACCCGCTAAAAAGCAAGTAGCGGGTGTTATACTTGCTAATTCCTATCTAATTTTATGTGAAATATTTTTTTTTATTTTCTTTGTTCTTTTGTAAGCTATTGTTTTGTACCTTTCTAAGGCTTTTTCACTTTTTGTAAACTTTATTGCAAGTACTGATATCCCGAGTGTTGATGAAGCCCGAATAGGCGAAACATCCACCTCAATTTAAGACCTCCTACGAGAAAAGTTTGCATCTCCTTCTGTTTATTCGACCTATTATTATTGAAAGTACAAGCGTTTTGTATCCACTGGATCCTTTTCTCCGAGGCATCATCGTTGGCAGACCAACATCGTTCACACATCTATGTATCTATATTTATAATATAGCTACGTTTTTACGCGCGCTTTGATTGGTCAAAAACCTATGTTTTATCAGAGTATCAAACATAGAAAAAGCGTGTTTTATCGTTTTTCGCGACATTACCTCCACTCGACAATTCTCTAAGAGATGGCGAAAAACATTTTCTTTCAAGAAATTCATGATGGAGTTCTCTGCGAAGCAGCAGAAAGTTTTGAAGCTGAGAATAATAAAACAAATAAAGAAGAAGAAGCGAAAACAGTCGAGAAGTTGCTATTCAATGGCGTCGGTTTGTCGATCTGTGTACTTTGTTGTTTCTACTCGCGGCGTGTGAAATCTATATCATAAAGCGAATAAAGAAGCCTAAGCCGTGTATTACACTGTGATTAAAACACTCCGGGCATTTGAGAACACTCGAGAAATGTGGAAAACACTCGCCTGCGGCTCGTGTTTTCCACATTTCACTCGTGTTCTCAAATGCCCGTCGTGTTTTATCACAGCGTAAAACACGGCTCAGGCTTCTTTATTTGTTAAATATACCATTGAAGATGTGGTATATATTGAAGATACATTGAAGAATGGATCAGTTAACGTAAGCTTCCAATCAAACAATTATTCCCGTTTCCTTTGAGTTAATAATCCTCGGATACATTTGATTACTCAATCCCAACTTTCCGGATTAATTGACGTCTTCTCAGGCAATCAGCGCAATGAAATTCATTCATTTTGCATTCATATTAATATTGTTATCAAAGAAACACAGCGTTCCTACTCACCTGATGTAAAGATCGTCATCTTCACCGCCCCATCCCCAAAAAACATTTGAAAATCCATTGATAAGTTCAAAATGATTCTTTCTGAAAGCGCTGACGCCACCAAAGTAGCTTGAATAGGGCAACCTGACAGCGAAATTGATGATAAAACAGTTAGTTTTACCTCCATCGTCACTTCCTGTCACAAAAAAAAAAAAAGATTTGTAATAAAACATAGGATACCAATTTTTTTCTTAATAGTGTTAACTATTAAAATAACGTGGATCCTGGTTAACTACTGAAAGATTAGTACACAGTCAGGAAAAAAAAGTAGAGAGTTCAAGTTTCCAAAGAAAAATCAGCCCGCTGCGAGACTGCAACACGTGTTTTATCACACGAGTTACGTGTATAATGCTAAACATTTATTGCACACATAATTCTCTTTAGCGGCGATTTGACTTCATCAAAATGTTTTCAATAAAAGGCAGTGGCTGCTATAGCGAACCTATCAGTCGTGAAAAGAACACAAGTTATAGTTTAAGGGACGCAGATTTGCTTTCTGTACGCAAAGTAAACAGCACTGCATGAACATGGTCCTTTCGCTACTTTGCCGTACGAAACTGAAATGGGTACAAGAAACAACACGACCCATGACAAGTACAAAGAATTTTAAATGTGATTAGTGGTGTGCAATTTTAGTTTTTGTTAGTCATATTTAAGATTTAATTCTTGAACACAATGTCCTTATTAGTTATCTCTAACCTAAATTTCATCTTTATAGCCGTTTATAATAAATTATCTACAGTTAATCTTAAAATTTGTGTACATAGATCTAATGCATTATTTCCTTACTTTTAGAATATTTTGAGTGAGCTTCCTGGAAACAAAAAGCTTTAAGAGACTGTTGGGATTTGGGGGGACATGCGAAAAAAAATGCTTTTGAGTCATTTACCTGTATCCCTTCTTGCTAATGGCTGCAGAAAGATGCATTGGTGAATAGGGACAAGCGTAGTCAATACGATCATTCTCTGGTAAGAGGTCCACGTCATGGAAAACAAAACACTCGTATTGATCAAACTTCAAGGCTTCTTTGTACCCAGCGTTCAGAAGCATTCCTCGGTTAAACGGATCATCACCCTCCTGGAAAAGAGGAATATTGACACAAGTCACCAGCATAGAATTTATTAAAAAGAAAATTAAAGAAATTATTAAAATTATTAAGGAATTTATTTATTAAAACTTCTCTCCAAGCCGAGCAACAAGATTGTCCCCTCCAGAAAGTAGATGCCGATACTTCGTCATAGTGCATAGTTTTTGGCCCATTAATAAAACCACTTGTTCCCTGAAATGTCCTTAGCCAATGTTCCCAGCAATTAAATCTGAGGTTCGACCAAAATGATACAAAACAATCCCCCTGTTCCCGGAAAGTAATTACTTCTGTTCCCTTGGTCCATAAAACCGCTAGGAGGGGCTCAGAAAACGGGGTAAATTGCGAATTGTTCCGGTATAACATTTCTTGGTGGTACCACGTAAACGAATACAAAGCCGTTGTAAAACTGGCGGGGGACTGAAAGTCTCTCTGCTATTTCGCAAAAACCCCCCGACCTACAATCTTTGACAAAACTGTTGGACCGACAGGCAGTTTTTCCCCCATCATAAAAGAAATGCCAAACGCTACATCTAAGTTCTTCCTGTTCTCCCACACCCCCCCTCCCCTCCCCATCCCCTCTCAATATTGGGCACCCTATCAAAACCAAGTTATTTTTTATCACCAAGGTATCACGCATGGAAATATTTACAAACATTTCTTTACATGGGGCGTAAAATTTCTTTTAATCCCCAAAATCTGTAACAAAGCCACGAATCCGGGCAATCGATCCGAGACATTTTGGTGAAGATTGAGGTTGTGACTAGTTGTTCTAAAATTATTAATTAAATGGCTGGTTCTGCGAGTTGGCACGATGAGGCGAATCCTGAGTTCTGATTGGCTATACCCGAAAGGGTAAGATAAGCCTATCTTCTTCTCTACTCGGGATTTCCCGTGTATTTCCACGAAACATAACAACGTAAAATGCCCATATAATAACTCCTTTACTGGCCAAGCTTGTTCGGTTAAGGGACGGACCATTTGAAAAGTGATGGGGGGGGGGGGGAGGGGGGGTAAAAACCAAAAAAAAATCATGCAAGTGCTACGGAGCAATAGGCGAGGTAGTCCCAACCGTTCTTTACCGCGACCACATCATTATTATTTTAAGTGCACTCAGAGTATTGTTATGAAAATATTGTAAATTGCTCGCTTCCGAGCCCTTTAAAGGTAATTTGGAACAGTAAAGGGAACTTGTGGATCGCAGTTTTATTTACCAGTTTGTTCATTTGTTCGATTTGGAATGCATGTATTCGTTTTCAAGAAATATTATAACCGACACGAAAATACAGAAAAGTCAACAGTAGCCTCTTTTCAGTTAACAGCTGGAAATCTTAAGTTATTGTCTACTTTGTACTTTGCCGACTCTTTGTACACCTGAGCGTGTGCAAAGCTGTTTCACTAACTTTCATTTAGAAGACAAATAGTTCGTTATCGGGTCATTTGAGTTTCATTTATTATTAAAAATCTACTTTCCGTTCCCTCAGAAAGTAGCCAGCTTAACTACTTTTCACTAATGAAGTTTTCTTAGTTTCCTCGAAAGTTAGCCAGCTGAACTACTTTTCACTAATGAAGTTTTATTAGTTTCCTTGGAAGTTAGCCAGCTTAACTAGCTATCACCAACCTAGTCTTAATGCTTTCTGTTCATAGGATAATTCTCCCTTGCTGTCGATAACAGCAATTCAGAATTTCAAATTTAAGTATCTTACTTTTAATTTCCTAAGTTTGTTCTATCTTAATCTCAGCCTGTGTAATTGTAATCCTAGCACTCTATTTGTAATTTTGAAGCATCGTGGTGTTGATTAGAATTCGCTATCTTAATTAAGTACTTTCCGCTCGTATTGTATACTTGAAGTTGCATTAGCATATTGTAAACACTTGACGTGTAAAGGATGGTATATAAGTACGTTTGTAAAGATTATTGGATTTGAGAGAGAGATTTGAACAGCGACTACTTCCCCGAGTGCAGAATAAACTACTGTTGGACCAAGTAATGTCTCTTCCTTGACGTCCGTAGTGAAGACCATTGAAGTAGATCCCCGTGTACCAGGAAATCGAGACGAGTTTCCGTTCCCGCAGCTAAGCAGTGCTCTCCAAGAGTTAGATTCCCCCCAGTTGTCGGTAAAGTATCCGTTAAGTCCGAAACTTACAGTGTCACAAAAGGAAAAACGTATCGTCACACAAGGCAAAATGCCAAAAAAAAAAAATTCATGCAAAGAAGAAGGCAAAAAAAAAAATTCATGCAGAAGGAAGGTCCAATTGCGACTTTTTCACACGTAGTAAAAAAAAATTCGTGCAGAGAGGTTCACCTGAAAAAAAAATTCCTGCAAAAGCAGTGAGCGAAAAAAAAAAATTCGTGCAAGCTGAAAATTCCCCACCCCCCCCCCCCCCCATCACTTTTCTAATGGTCCGTCCCTAAGATGGCAGGATATTGGCCTGGTTTTTTTTGCGATTTAATTGACCTCGACTAAGTCTCGGTCAATAAAAACGCACATAATAACTCGGCCAATACGCTGCCATCTTGTCCTCAAGCTTGGTCAATAACGCACACTTAATCCCTAAAGTAGCCAAAAACAACCGACCAGTTCGAGTCATTTGCCGAGGCTATATGCTAAGTGAGCACTTTGCCTAGTGCAATTGAACATATCCTTTATACTGTCAAACGCACAAAAGACTATTAAATAAATACCAAGAGAAAATGAGGTAAGAGAACGTATCTTCCATACTGGCTTTTCTTACTATGACAAGGGAACAGAATCTGTTTTTAGATCCGGAAACTATTTTAACTGACTAATGGCTGATGTCCTTCTCATCACGTGGTTGTAATTTCAATGCGCCATAGGGAAAACGCGCAGCCATGGAACGAGATGTAAATAGATTCCGCGCTAAAAATAGATTCTGTTCCCTTATCATATCAGACGGGGTTATGTTTTATTTCCTCATCTTCTCTTGATAAGTACTCAATCGTCAATAGGTCAAAATTAATTCCAAAGCAAGAATTGTTCTTAGGGACGGACCATTAGAAAAGTGATGGAGAGGGGGGGTGGGGAAAAAAACCAAAAAAAAATTCATGCAAGGGAAAATTCCAAGAAAAAAAATTCATACGAAGAAATTAAAAAAAAAAAAATCATGCAGAAGGAAGGTTCAATTGTGACTTTTTCACACGTAGTAAAAAAAATTGGTGCAGAGGGCTTCACCTGAAAAAAGAATTCCTGCACAAGCAGTGAGCGAAAAAAAAAATTCGTGCAAGCTGAAAACTCCCCACCACCCCCATCACTTTTCTAATGGTCCGTCCCTTACCTGTTCTACAACGATTATCCTGTAGTCGAGGTTCTGTCTTTTCAGGATTGGGTGAATGTGGTTGATTAATAAAGAAAGATGCTCCGAACGATTTCGGAATGGAATTATGAGAGCCACCTAGGAGAGAATTTCAAATACTGAGATATCTGCATCTCGGAAAATTACGTAATTGCAACTGAATTAACCACAGCTACTCGGAGTGTTTACCTTAATAATAATAATAATAATAATAATAATAATAATAATAATAATAATAATAATTTAATTATATTGCGCGCTTTCCATGAAATGATGAAACGCGCATTACATGATTTTTAACTATAATAATTTAATACAGGGTATCTAACTACTAATTATTTAAAATATAGTATGATAAAATTAAAATATACAACATATGTTGAGATACTAGTCATCATCGTGATAAAAATTTAGAATTGATAAATTAATAAAAAGCTTCCCTAAAGAGGTGCGTTTTTAGATGGCACTTAAAAATCCCTAGATCTGTAATAGAACAAATCTCACTCATCTCCTAATGTAACCCTACTTCTATAAGTTGGCGTTGCAAGCAACAAACCGTCCGAGGAGGATCTTAAATTATAATTTCCTGATCTTTTAATTGACACAAGTTCTCTCAAATACGTTGGCGCGAATCCATGGATTGCCTTAAAAACAAATAGTAGAATCTTAAAACTAATGCGTTGCCTAACCGGTAGCCAATGCAGCTCGTACAGCAACGGCGTTATGCGACAGTAGCGTGGCGCGCGACAAACTACAGGGGCACCCATCGGAGGTGTTCCGCGAAAAAGGTGTTCCGCAGTACACATTCAGCTGGCTGGGAAATTTTTAATTGCTAGTGGCTTCTGCTGGGAATTACTGACTTTTTCAAGCATTTCAAGCCGAGCTGGCTGGGAAATACTTACTTTTTTTCTAGCATTTCCAGCCGAACAGAAGGAGCTGGCTAAAGGAACACTGGAGACTGATGACGAGTGAAAATGAACCCCTCCACCACTCCCTCGGTAGTGACAAAGTAATGACCGCTGGCTAAAGTTATCGCGTTTGCGGAAAAAACGGTTTTGGTCGCTTCTGTCTTCATACACGCGGGATTATGCAAGATCCAACGACATTTTGAGGGAATATATTTTGCATCTTCCTCATTTACATGTAAGATTAATTTTCCATTGTTTTTTGTCTGTATGCTGAAGTTCTTGTGATGTTCGTCTACAGTTGAGACGAATTGAATGAGCTAACAACAGTATTTTCATTCACAGATTCTGCAGATTTGGGGTGCCAGTTCGGCTTCCCGCTCTCAGTTCTAGAGTTGACAGCGTGATTCTTCAAACAGAAGGCAGGTTTTTATCCTCTACTTTTACGGTAAAAATTGTATTATTTCAGTTAATTTCTTTCGACAACTCCAGGCTGTAGAGGACAAGCATGTGCCAAAAAAAAAAAAAAAATGTGCAACCTTCAACAAATTGTTAATTTCGTGTTTTCATTCCGAATTCAACAGTGGTTCAACACTGACAGATGTCTGAATTTGTTGGAAGTGGTGGTATATGCCTTAAAGTTGTAGTCAACTGCGCAAGCTTGGAAACAATTTTGTTATATTACCAGGCTAATTGTCAGTTGAGGGGCAATTTTGGCAGGGCACGAAGTTTGTCTGGCCAGACATTATTTTATAGTTGTGTTGTCTTATGGCTTTACGGCTATGCCAGTCCACTACAGTTTTACATGTATCATCATTACTTTTAAATTATGTCTAATGATTCAGATTGGCATCATGAGCACTGTTGTAGTGTAGATTTTTATATGCCCAACTGAGTGAAATTTACTTGTGTGAGATTGCTCCTTATCAATTTATCAGGACAGACCAACATGGACTAAGTAAAGTCCTCTGATTGAAATGCAACTAATCATCAGCTGTTTTGTGTGGGCTTGGGTACTCAATATGTGCAAATAAATATTTTCTCTGTTTATTAGTGTTTTTGTGTATTGTGTAGGTTAGTAATTGTTATTATGACCAACATTGTACATTTTTTTACTTGGCAGATCTTTTACTACTCCTTTTTAATATCACCAATTTATCATATCATCCTCTTATTATAACAAACAAGGTTGAGTTAGGCTTGTGACGATGAGCATTCATTGCTTGTTCATTCTTGTGACCCTCTCTCTTCCATCGGAATGAGTTAGGCTTGTGACGATGAGCATTCACTGTTCGTTCATTCTTGTGACCCTCTCTCTTCCATCAGATTGAGTTAGGCTTGTGACGATGAGCACTCATTGCTTGTTCATTCTTGTGACCCTCTCTCTTCCATCAGGTTGAGTTAGGCTTGTGATGATGAGCACTCATTGCTTGTTCATTCTTGTGACCCTCTCTCTTCCATCAGGTTGAGTTAGGCTTGTGACGATGAGCATTCATTGCTTGTTCATTCTTGTGACCCTCTCTCTTCCATCAGGTTGAGTTAGGCTTGTGACGATGAGCATTCATTGCTTGTTCATTCTTGTGACCCTCTCTCTTCCATCAGGTTGAGTTAGGCTTGTGACGATGGGCATTCATTGCTTGTTCATTCTTGTGACCCTCTCTCTTCCATCAGATTGAGTTAGGCTTGTGACGATGAGCATTCATTGCTTGTTCATTCTTGTGACCCTCTCTCTTCCATCAGGTTGAGTTAGGCTTGTGACGATGAGCATTCATTGCTTGTTCATTCTTGTGACCCTCTCTCTTCCATCAGGTTGAGTTAGGCTTGTGACGATGAGCATTCATTGCTTGTTCATTCTTGTGACCCTCTCTCTTCCATCGGAATGAGTTAGGCTTGTGACGATGAGCATTCACTGTTCGTTCATTCTTGTGACCCTCTCTCTTCCATCAGGTTGAGTTAGGCTTGTGACGATGAGCACTCATTGCTTGTTCATTCTTGTGACCCTCTCTCTTCCATCAGGTTGAGTTAGGCTTGTGACGATGAGCATTCATTGCTTGTTCATTCTTGTGACCCTCTCTCTTCCATCAGGTTGAGTTAGGCTTGTGACGATGAGCATTCATTGCTTGTTCATTCTTGTGACCCTCTCTCTTCCATCAGGTTGAGTTAGGCTTGTGACGATGAGCATTCATTGCTTGTTCATTCTTGTGACCCTCTCTCTTCCATTGGAATGAGTTAGGCTTGTGACGATGAGCATTCACTGTTCGTTCATTCTTGTGACCCTCTCTCTTCCACCAGGTTGAGTTAGGCTTATGACGATGAGCACTCATTGCTTGTTCATTCTTGTGACCCTCTCTCTTCCATCAGGTTGAGTTAGGCTTGTGACGATGAGCATTCATTGCTTGTTCATTCTTGTGACCCTCTCTCTTCCATCAGGTTGAGTTAGGCTTGTGACGATGAGCATTCATTGCTTGTTCATTCTTGTGACCCTCTCTCTTCCATCAGGTTGAGTTAGGCTTGTGACGATGAGCATTCACTGTTTGTTCATTCTTGTGACCCTCTCTCTTCTATCGGGTGAAGGTATTTTTTTTTCTATGCGCCAACTCTTAAATTTGCACTCACTGTATTTGAATGTTTGCATATTCAAGTCATTGAGATGAAGATTTTCGACAATTTGTTCAGCCATGGTAACAATTTCATTTTGTAATAAATTACTGACAATGACAAGTCTATTTAGTTGCGGCATTTAGCAGTCAGACATTTCTGGCTTAGTACCTGAAGCCCAGCTTGGTGACATTTTGCACCATGATAAGAAATGGATGTTACTACCTCAGCAGCTTTTTTTGACAAAGAAGTTTATACAAGTTCATGGCGAGGACTCAGTCAAACATTGAAATGGTTTGCAAAATTGACAGTGTGACTGGAAAAATCAAGTCAATGTAACAACCAACCATGAAATCTGTGAGAAACGAGCATACTCCCAAGGATAAAATCTTAGAACATTTTTGGAGATGGAAGAGTAAAGTAAAACTGAATTGTATGTAATCTTTATGTAATCTTATGTAATGTTCATGCCAGCTACGAGACATTGTACCTCTTTTTTGCACACTCACTGTTCACTGTATGTCAGAATTACAAGAATCAGTTAATAAATGTTTGACAGTGAAAGGTAATTGTCTAATTGTTTAACTCATTAAATAATTTATTGTCCATTAGCCTTTTTGCATAACAGCCAAGCAATCATGATTCCCACCATTTGTTTGGAGAAGTTTTAAAATATTAGCATTAGAATTATTAAGGCATTTTCTCATACGCGGAAGTAAAATAACGGCAAAACTAAAGGAATACAGGACAAGCATGCGTTTTTCACTAATTAATGTCTTTTTCAAATGCTGGCTGGGAAAAAAATCAGCAGACAGTCAGCTGGCTGGGAATTTCCCTGGCAATGTAGCTGGGAAGTGGAACTTTTCTTACCATCCTGCTGGGAGTGCGGAACAGATATTTTTTTCCCAGCAACAGGAAAAAAATACTAAAAATGCCTTTAAAGTGTTTACTTATCATTGTGATGGGTTGAATATTGCATTTTGGGAAAATGTTTCGTTGGGTGCCCCTGAAACTAGTCTTGCTAATACTCTCTGCGGGGTTTGTGTTCGGTGTAAAACGCACCAGTGACGTAACAAAAGATTACAAAGAAAATCCAAACAATGTAGACTACGACAACAATGGCTTAAAACGACGGGCATTTGAGAACACGAGTGAAATGTAGAAAACACTCGCCTGCGGCTCGTGTTTTCTACATTTCTCGAGTGTTCTCAAATGCCCGGAGTGTTTTAATCACAGTGTAATACACTGCTTAGGCTTCTTTATTCGCTTTATGATATAGATTTTACACGCCGCGAGTAGAAACAACAAAGCACACAGATCGACAAACTGACGCCATTTCTGACTGTTTTCGCTTCTTCTTTATTTGTTTTATTATTCTCAGCTTCAAAACTTTTTGCTGCTTCGGAGAGAACTCCATCATGAATTTCTTCAAAGAAAATGTTTTCGCCGTCTCTTACAGAATTGTCGAGTGGAGGTAATGTGGCGAAAAACAATAAAACACGCTTTTTCTATGTTTTATACTCTGATAAAACATGGGTTTTTGACCAATAGGAGAGCGCGTAAGAACATAGCTATATTATAAAATTAATTATACTTATAATTATGTATTATAATTACAATTATTATAATAACTTATATAATAACTCGTCAACTACGATAGCACAAGTGATGCAAGTGCTAGTTCAACTGATCAGTAAAAAGTGGATAAAAGAAATCTCATCTCGAAAATAAAAGAGAAAGGGGATTCGAAGCGTACGAAAAAGCTTTCCATGCAAAACTACTTATTAGCCCTGGGAAAGGAGGGACTTTGTCTGAAAAGAAAATTGTTTGAGAAAATAAAATCTATTATTATTCATTCAAAATATTTCCCCGATTCTGATTGGCTAAAAGCACACGTTTAATTCACCATAACCAGTTACTGATGACCAAATTTGGAAGAATTTTGACTTAAACAAGGAAATGACGTCAAAAATGCAGCGTTTTCGCAGGTTGAGGCACCGTTAACCGAGAAGACCTGGGGACGAGATTGAGTTGTTTTGGTTGTGAACTTGAAAAAATGGCGGACATTTCACTCGTTTCAAGAGTAAAAACTAGGCGAAAAAATAGCTAAAAACATGGCAAGAACAGCAAGAAGACAACTCGAAGGGCGACATCTGCTATTTGGAGAATATTTGTGGCGCTGGACAAACCTAGTTGTACGCTATCGAAGATGAACTAAACATCGATGGACCGATGGAGGTAAGCATGTTTTAGCTATGTTTAAAAACAAGGAATTATTTTGAATGAATAATAAAATTTTTACTGTTGCAGTGATATTTAACAGTTAATGAATGAGGCTTCGTATCATATCAAGAATTATGGAGATCTCGTACGGCCTTGACGGATAACACCCTCCTCGATCTCCATAATTCTTCATAAGATACTCAGCCTCATTCATTAACTGTTAAATATCACTGCAACAGTAAAAATATTGTCAATATTTATCTGATCTAGCAGTTATATTCAGCATTTTAAACAGGAGATAGAAAGCGTTGAGCACTGATTCTGTAATGTTATCAGTGATCAATGCAATTATTTGAAAATAAAGCAGATGTTGTTATTGACTTGTGAGTAGTATTTTTCTTTGCTATATATATGATACAGTTATGTATTCTGTGATTTGAAAGGTTTCAATAACAGTACGTTGGGACAGACAAGTTCCATAGCCATGGAAATTTGTAATATTTAACACAGCCTTAGCCAAAATGGCTTTAAAATTTTAATGGAAATTATGTTCCAATTAGTCGAAGTACTGTACAAATACATTCCTAATTTCATTGCTTGTAGCCTCATAGCCCTGACTTCTCCCACTCATATCAATGCCGGGAGAGATTCCCTGTCATAGCGCATTGCACCTCTTCTCTCGTTTAGTAAGGGATAAGACCCTTTTGCTACCAAAAAGCAATAGGAAAAGAGAGCTCAAAAGCCAGCAGCCATGGACAGCTCTTTCGACCTTGTTAGGCCTCGTCAGTATGGCACAGCTAGCAGGCTCTGGGTTCCTACATGATATCAAGGTGATGGAAAATGGTAGTGTTGTGGGATGTGGCTTAAGATGACAACGTTATAGTGTAGTAAGGGTATGTTATCTTTACGTCCATCTTTCTCCTGAGGGTACCAAATCTTCCCTTTAGCCTTAATTCTGAAGGCACACTCTATCACCACGCGAGCTGAGCTCAAGCACCATCCAAATATCTGTTCTTCTACAGTGTTATTACCTCCTGGACACTCTTTCATAAGAAATGGACGGGCATGGGTAGGCAAGGTGTCTTAAAGTACATATGAGAACGGGGTATAATCCCATCTTTCAGCATTTCATTCACTTTGGAATTGTAGAAAATCCTAGAGTCGAGAACGTATAGTCGCATAGAGTCTGGATTTTCATACAGTATCTGTTCTTCCTGTTCAGAAAAGGCTGTGGGGTTCTCAGTTGGTTGTTTTATGAACACGTGGGTATCATGGGCTCCAATACACTGTCAAAAACAGTACTTTTCAAGGCATTTCTTGGCTGCTTCCTGAACTCTGCCTCTGTTGTTGGTAATTTTATGAAAGTTGGTCCAAGAGCAGTACATATGACTTTGCAAGCTCTTTATGAAGCGGCCATTTAATGGAGGGTGGTCGCATAGTGGAAAGGTACTGGTCCAGATACACGGTGACAGATCCACTTGGGACCGAAACGGTTCCAAAACTGGACCTGCTTTTCTGGAGGTCCAGAAAATCGGACCGTGCTGGGAACGGATTGGAGGTACTGTTAGCAAGTCCCGTGTGAACAAAAGGCCTATCCGTCACGATTCTTAGATCGGAACCATTTGGAACCGGTTCCGTGTGAACATGGCCATAGTTTCATGATACACTGGTCTGAAATAATGAATGTAACTTAAAAAGTCACCAACCCGACGTCTTCTCCAGTTTTCCGAAGCCGTCTTTTTTCAGGGCTGATTAAGTAAGGCTGTATAATGATATACAGATTGAATGACAACACCACTAGTTTTTACCCAACCTCGTCCCCAGGGTCTCCTCGTTGTTCCTTTTTCAAAATGGCGGCGACTTTGGAGAAGACCCATCTCCAATCTATCCGCCATTTTGAAAAAGCAACGAAGTTGGTTATTACCTTAGCCCTCGCCTTACATCCCGTCGAATTCCAGGCTCCTCCCTTATTAACCCAGCCATTAAACTCACTGGAAAATTTGTTCTCCAGATCTTTCATGCTATACAAGGTTTCATCTACGTATAATGGACCAACTGCAATGTAAGAATGAATATATTAATTTTATGCAATTTATGTGAATAAAGCTGAAGTGTCCCTTTGTACTTCCGTTCCTTCAAAAATTAACAATTATTACCGGGGCCCAGCCGAAGGCTGGCACCGGTTATAAAATGCAGACGGTTTCTGTCGTTTTTTCAACGTTACATTGTTAGGGATATATCGCTGACTGAGATATATCGCTGGCTCGTTACTTTTGCTCGCTGGCTCATTAAAGTCTTATCCGCCATTTTGAAAAGCACGAGGCATGGAGGACAATCAAGAGAAAGATTATAGCTTTTTGATCCCCAACCTTTACGATGCACTAGTTTATGAGCGAAAATTTAAGAGTGAATATTATGAAACTTATCGAGAATAAGGGCGACTTATCAAAGCTATCTACATTGAGTGAACCTTCCATCGTGAGAGGTGCGAGAGGTTAACTATATCTATGCAATCCCGTGTCCCACTGGGCCCCGGTAAGTTCCACGTAGTGGTTCTCGTTGGCTTAAAAACACCTATAGTTTGGGTAAAGGAGAAAAAAGTCTGAAAGTACTTGAGAAGTATCCAAGAACAAGTAACCACGAGACACCAGTTGAGAACCTTACACACGATACGTTAATTAAGGGATATAACATAGAGTACAAGGGACAAACGCTTAGCCCACAAGCGGAAGGATACCGTCAACAACAACTTCAGGACACGAGCGAGTCTGTTGAGTGATTTGTAGTTGAGAACCAAGTTTAAAACCCTAAATTGGTAGTCAGTTACTTGAAAATACAAGAGAGCAGTCTGATTGGTTCAGTTCTACACCGCGGTGCATTTAACACTATCCATCTCCAAGAATAATGCTGGGGCTTCTGGGTAATCCTTACGCTGGTGAGTTTTATTTCAAGATTAAACAAACATGGCGTCAAGACGAAATGAAGAGGGCGGCCGTCGATTCTCGCCTTAGAGCTGTTTACAGGAGGTGTCACTAGGGAAATTAAAATACAGTTTCATAGTGGCATTCATTTGCGCTAATATTCGGTCCCGTCCTGGTCAACGTTTCATCGTGGTCGTGTTTTGCTTAATTTCCCTAGAGACAACTGTCGGAAGCAGCTCTAAAGTGATTATCGATGGCCGCTATTTTTATTTCGTCGCCATTTTGAAAACGATCTTCAACCAAGTGCTGTCTAATTAACAATTAGACCCGTAGCCCTTGAGGGCGAAGGGTCTAATTGTTTTAGTATCACCCAACTAGTCGGACAGAAAAGGCAATAATAAAGTTAGCAAATGCAAGTTCAAGAAAGATTTATTTGGGAATAAAACAAAAGAAAGCGCCACGAATTTCGCTACTCGAGGACTGCTACTAATAGTCCTCTAGTAGCGTAGCCAATCAGATTGCGGCATTTGCATTAGTCCACTAGTTGGGTGATACTAATCGCTGATAGTCTGCAATAGCTCGGCCAATCAGATCGTGGCACTTGAATTAGGCTACAAGTAGATTTTTACTTATAATATATAGATACGATTATAAACACAGCTTGCTCTTGCAGCTGTATGGACTTACTATAATTCCCACCATCGTTTTGGCACTTCGTAGTAGGCTGCAATTGAGTCTGTCGTCGTCCTAAGACGTAAAGGAATAGACCATTTGCAGGATTAGGTCACGTGCTTGGATACCACCTAGCAACGCCATGCTGGGACGCAAGCGTTCCAGCCGCCATATTTATATTTATAGTGTAGTTAAGCGACACGAGCGATTTAAAAGAGTTCATCTTCAAACTTTTAGTTTTGTAAATGATATAACTATTATACTTGTTCGAATTTTGGAAGGAACACTCGCATATTTTGACAGAATACGGAACCTATTCCATCGTGACGACCTTTTGGCCTCATGGCGAGCAACGAAGGTAAGCAACTGTAACTGAAATATTCGTTGTTAGTCCTTTGTTTTGCCTCGGAAAAGATTTGAACTTTCATTCGCTCAATATAAGATACGGTACCTCTGACAGAATTCCATTTAGTTTACTCGCGAAGAGTGGTTGTCTTCTGTGACAACTGGTGTGTTGTTACCATAGAGTACTCAGCAAAACCGCGTTGTTTCTAATATTTTTTGTTGTATAAAGAACGAAGTTCTACCGGTAATCCGACGCAAGATATCCACCTCTTTCCTACCCTGACGTTTGCCGAAGTAGAGAGCTACGCGAAAATCTCTTCTGGTTGCACAAGCACAAGCAAAGCCTACAAATTCTTTGCTGAACCTGGATATCTCCACAATATTCAAGGTGAGCAATATTTCGTCACGTGAGTGCGTGTTTTATTTTCACATTTATTTTATGTCCTACGAAATGGATATAATAATAATTATCCAGTAACTATTTACTCTGAAATGTGATTGTTGTGCATCTATATGCCACACAGTATTTCGTACCCTTTGATGAACAATCTTTCATGTCTTTCAGTGACTTACCTGCCAGATAAAGTGAAAGTTTCCGGTAAATGTTTCCGATCCATGAGAAAAAGTGAGCCCCCGCATCTTTTGGAAATATTTGTAAAGTTGGAGGACAAGGGCATCACTGGAAAATGTTCCTGTGTTGCAGGTGCAAGTGGCTATTGCCATCATGTAATAGGCCTGCTTTTCTATATGGCTCATTGTAAAAACGTGTAACAAATTTTGAAAACCTGGTGAGGCAAATAAATCCTTCACGTCGTGTTGTTACAGCAGCTATGAAGAGAGGAATTGAAATGGAGCCACATGCAGCTACAGTGTATGCTAATGTCGCTAAAGCTGGGATGGTCAATGTATTCCCATGTGGATTAGTCATTAATCCAAAGTGCCCATGGTTGGGATGTAGTCCTGACCGCAAGGTCTATGACATCAAAGCAGCAAATGAAGGGCGTAACCCATTTGGTTTGTGCGAAATCAAAGTTGTACAAGAGGGGGAGACAGATTTCAAAAATGTCAGATATCTTGCAATTGACCCAGTGTCCGATGAGATAACACTGAAAAGAAATCATGAATACTATTTACAGGTGCAGTGCCAGTTGGCACTGACAGGGTTAGAATGGTGTGACTTTTTTTGTTATATGAATGACACTAAGTATTTTTGCCAACGAATCTTCTTTGATAAAATTTTTTTCCAAGACAGCAAAGATAAGGTGGACATGTTCTTTTTCAACTATTTCCTAGGATCAATGTAATATGTAATAAGGAAAAATACAGCACAAGAAAAAGCATGTCAAAAACTTTATTAAACCTACTAGTGAACAACCTCATTATATAACTGTACCTCCATTTAAAAGTTGTCTCCATTTAAAATTAGGGGCCCTTGAAAATTTGTTAATAAGCATGCCACTGTATATACCTGATTAATTGAGCCTAACATAGACAAGGGAACATCAGAATCGAAAATGTGAAATTCTTTTATCCTCTTAATGGCCCTCTCAACATGAATCCTGACTTTTGCAATCATTTTTGTCTTCTGAACCTCAGCTGCTGAAAACTGGGTTCTACTCTCCAAAAAAGGAGGAATGTTAAGGTCTACTTCCTTTTCCCTAAGAAGATCTTCAATATCAAAACCCTTATCTGCCATCACAGAATCCCCAGCCTCAAGTAAATCAAGTATACCTGAACATCTTGTAATTTCTTTATCTGAAATTGCCCCTGTATACAAAGAAGAAACAAAAGTGATGGCACCATGTGGTGAAATGCCTATTAAGCCCTTGAGAGTGGTGTTACTCTTGTAGGAAGAGTACAGTTGAGACTGCAACAGAAGAGATGATGGTGTCTCAACAAAAAATTCTGTGCAATCAAGGATAACACGTGTAGTTGGATAGAGCTTCTTAAATTCTCCTGGCATCTTGGCACAAACATCAGCCCTGGAAGGCCAAATAGGTTGAGAACCCAAGAAAAAATATAAATAATTAGCCCAAGTAGTAATTTTTCTGCTAACAGATGAGATATGTAAATTGAAACGGTGTGCAAGATCTTGCTGAAAAAGCCCTAGTTTAATCCTAACAAGGAACATAAATAATTCATCTATCAGTTGCATAGCTCGGACATGTGGGCGGTTTTCTAGGACACCAGTTGCATAACAATATGTCATTTTCTCTGCTGTAGGTCTTATCAAATTATAGAAAAGTAAGAAATGCTTATATGAACAGAACCCTGTGTAAAACTTGATTGCATCATCATCTGTTGAGAATCTCTCAATGCCAAACTTGTAAATCTTAAGTCCAGATGCAGCTTCTTCCTTTTGTCTTCGAAACTCTTCTTGTAGGTGGGCAAGAGCAGTATTAGCTTCTTTAGAGGCTGTCTGTGATTCTCTTTTAAGATCCTCCAGCTCAGCTTGTGTAGCATGAAGTAGCGCTTTTGTCTTCTCAAGCTCTTCTATCATTGCTTGGGAATCAGTGAATTCTTCAGTTGCACTTGGAGCATCATCACTGTTATCACTCTCATCTGCTTGACAGGCACTGTCAAGAAAAAAGTAAAAAAACTCAAAGTATTGTTGGGTCAGATCAGGTGCATCCAAAAATAAAAATACCAGCAAAATAGGAATGACAACAATTGGTAAAGTACAGGGCTATGATGATTTGATCATTGATTTGGTATAGCTTGCCCCACATAAATAATTGTTGATTTTCTTACACACCTTTCAACATGTCTGATTATCTTGCGCCTGTTGTTTGAAGCCGTTGCCCAGCTAAAAACGGTGGGGACAGTTCCTTTTTTGAGTAGACGCCTGCCTGCATTATCGGGAGCATTGAAGTCCTCGTCCTTGAAATGTTTACTGCAAACCCTTGTCTTGGAAGTTATCTTGTTCATAACAGAGTAGGTGTTAAAACATTGTATCCATGTAGATAAAAAGAATGAAAGACAAATAGGAAATCAATCAGTGGAATTATCTTCTTCCAAAAAAAACCACTAACCTTGAAATATGGACCAACATCCCTTCTGATTTTAGCGATCCATTGCTTTCGAATTTGCTCTTCATTGGGCATTCGGTGAAATGACAGCGAGCTGTCATAGCGGCTGTCTCCGGTACACTGCGGGACACAGCAATGATAGTTCCCACCCTTTGCTTTTTTCTTGGGCTCTTGGCAACTCGGACTACCTTCAACTGCGAGTCAAAATAGGAAAACAACCAAAACTATTCAGGGAGATGACTGCAAACTGCGTAAAATTAGTCAATGACTTCGATGAGAACGATCACAAGCTTGCTACACATTTCAGTAACTATAGTTTCCATAATTGTTGATATAACTCCTCAGAGTTGCGGTGAATTTTAAATGTGAGCATACGAATCCTTTTCGAGGCAAAAATGACAAAACAAAGCACAAACAACAACGAATATATTTTACAATTGCTTACCTCCGTTGCTCGCCATGAATCCAAAAGGTAGTCACGGTGGTTCCGTATTCTCCAAAATTCACAAACGTTTTATAGTTACTTCACAAAACAAATACAAAAGTTTTGAAAAAACCGTTGAACATGAACTCCAGCATAAATAGATCGCTTGTATGTTGACAGCAAACCCAGAAAGTCGCTTCGCCACGCTATAATTTTCAAAATGGCGGCTGGAACGCTTGCGTCCCAGCATGGCGTTGCTAAGTGGTATCCAAGCACGTGACCTAATCCTGCAAAGGGTCTATTATGGTATATAGCATTAGTAGATCTAACTGGAATAACGCGCAAAATTAACCACGGTTACGTAAGCGCGTAGCAAACTGAGCAGCTCCTTTTTAAAGTTGTATGTCAGCTGGTGCACATGCGCTGTAGGGACCATTTGAGGCATGTCATCGTGTCATTTCCGCTATGCCGTCGCCATTGATCTATAAGGGTGACGAATGGTCTTTGCGAGCACTGCGATTTTTCTTTTCGCGAGCGCGAGCAGTGATATAAATTGGTCTTGCGAGCAATGGGCACTTTAGAAAGTACAACTCGCGAGCAGGGAGCACTTCTTATATTTTCATTTCTCTTGACGTTCCACCGAACATATGACATTACATGTCAACTAAGGAAGTGCGTGACAATTAAACAGTTGTCTTTTGATCCAGAGATACTTGAACTGTGCATTAGAAACAGAGTATCTACAAGGAATTGCCCTGACGACACCACTGCATCCTACGCGTCCTTCCCAAAGGATGCTTACCGTTAATTCCTTCTTGATAAGTATGGTTTTCTTGAACTGACTGCGTGTTACCGCTCACACCTGCAAACCAATACAGTCAACTCTCTAAGCGACCACCCCTGGTGCACGACAAAGTGGTCGCTTACAGAAGGCGGTCGCTTACGGGAAAAATCAACCAAATAAGCCCAAACTTGACTGATTAATGTGATTACATAAAGATATTTACCTCTTAAGCTAACATTAAGCAAATAGACAACGTTTTCTTCACCTGAAACTGATTCATTCTTGTTCTTTTACAAGCATCAAGTTTTGGGAAATGTGCACCACCGTTTAT
>OX453287.1:17524059-17552816 GCA_949710005.1 Ricordea florida
ACACGGAAAATGTTTTCTATTTCTTAAATAATTTAAGGCCTGACGGGGTAGACTCGCACATGAGAGAAACAAGGTGATTGCCTGGAAGTTAAAAAAAAAGAAAGAAACTGCACCACTTGTTAGTGAGTATGTATGTATGGGGCAATTTCATCTTTACCCCCATTTAAAGGAGAGAAAGGAACAACTCTCTCAGCAACACTTAATTCTAGCCAATGATGCCTAAATTTATCAGCTCTGGTGTACTAAGGGTTATGCGTCTTGATTTAACCTTAAAATCACTCATATCAACCACATGTACCACCAAAGCCGTGGCAATCACCCCACGTACAACATAATTATATTCAACATCCCACTGCCTGGTAACTATCTAATCAGATTCTGTCTCCTTACAACCTTATTTTATCAATGGAAACTGTACGTTCACCGATTTAGTAATAACCTGTAAAACGTTTGTCTGAATGACTTCTCAGCCATGATGGAATAAAAGTACGAATCTTGAAGTCCTTAATCCCAGTACTTACACTTTCGACATGGATCCGACACTTGGCAATAGACTTAGTAGCTTTTGTTTTACTTGAGATAAATTTCCCCACTATTCAAGAATGGATGAATGTTCGCAGTAACAACATCTGGTACTATGTCTTGTGATGAGAAAACTTTTATCTGCTATAACTTAATCCCCAGCTACAAATGTCTTAAAATTCCAGAATGTTCTACTACTGCTTTGTCTGAAACTGACCCTGGGAACAATTTACTGACATAAGTGATCACTCTGTTTGGAGCCACACCCACTATGACGTTAAGAGAATTCATACTCCTGTTTGAGAAATAGCTAACTGGCATTCTGAAGGCTCATAAACCTGGGGTGGCAATTTCATTATCAGTGCAGTCAATCATAAAATCGAACGTAACTGGAACGATTATTGCTTAGAAAAAAAAAACGATGCTTCAATGCAGTCAAGTACTTTTTAATACTTAAAAGATAGATGAATGTTAGAGTTTAAGAAGCGGCACGGAGCGTGACCGAAGACAACAGCGCACTGCGCTGATGCGGTTCGATCTCGGATTATTTAGAACCAGAAAATGTGTTACCATGGTACTGTGACGTCACACTTTACCTCTCTATTTAGGAGCCAATGCCTCCTTTTCTTTAAAAACATAACACATGGTTGTAACGTACATGTAATACGTGTACACGTAAGAATATTTTGTTCAAAAAAGTAGAGTAAGACAGATTATCAGGGTGAAATTATTATTCATGGTAAAAAGAAAAACAGAATAAGTTTCAGTAAAGACAGTGAACAGCCAGGCTGTCACTACAAAATTGTTTTGCTTAATATAGAGTAAATGGATTGGGCTTCAATTTTCACCATCAGTGTGCAATATCCAGGAATTGAAGTAGACTGTCACCATCTCTTCCTAGTTTGACCGCCATGATAAGGATTTTATTGCTCTCCAGAAAGTTATTCTTGAGCCGCCCCACTCTCCTTGAAAGTTTAAAATATAATGTAAATGCTGGCAATTCTATACAATTACTTGGTACGCAAAACAGCTGCCTGTTCTTTGCAGTGAAAACTCTGTCATTTTCCTGTAGAAGAATTAAAGCTGTTGTACTATAATATCCTAGCACCTGTAGATTGATTTTGGACACGTGAGCAGCTTTCAGCAAATGGCAAATTTGTCGTTATTCTCAAAATGGCACGAAAGCTGTACATTATGGCATGAGCAAGGCGCAGCTTTGAAATGCCAAGCAATGTCTGTGCTGTATATCTATACGTAGATCCATTCAGGTAGCATTCTAACCACAGTACCATTTTACAAATAAGTCAAATTTACGAACACGGGTACATTGACTTTAATCAACAAAACTATAGTTTCATTTTTTGTTTACTGACACGCAATGTCACTTGAATGTGTAAATAGGATATCACGTGACTACACTCTACAAAGTGTTCAAGTGAGTCACTAACTTTTATGACGTCGTTGAAAACCCATTCACTTAATAGTGAATACATACAAACATCGAGCAAAATCGATAAATCGCAGTCACAACTCAAAACCCAACCTCTCCTTATTTTGAGTGTACAGGAAGATTTTAGTGAGGTTAAGAAGGTTCTGGGGTTTATTTTTTGAATTAGATCGAATTTTGTGAGAAAATAGAGATTTTTGATTTCGACGGTTTGAGGCCTCAGTTTACTGCGAAATTTATTGGTCTAAAAAATTGCCTCGCGACGGCCGAATAAACTTTATACCGGCGATTTAATACTTAATTCAGCAAAATCAAATAGTTGACAGTAATCTAAGAAGGATTTCCGAATTAAATACGCATTTCGTGCCGGGTTCAAGAGCTTTGTTTAGTAGGCACTTGACAACTGGGTGATTTAGTGGCAAAATTAAACCCCAATTCTACATAAGGGGCCATTCTTCAAATAGCCTCAAAATCAGGTTTTGAGCTCTAGCGCTGTTATATTTCAACATTTCATATCTGATCAATAAGATTTTTGGGGCGAGCGCCTCAGATTTAGTCGACCAATTTGCTCAATTTCATGTAATTTGCTCTATGATGCGATAGTTCATTTGACCCCGATCATGTTACTTTATCATGTTACTTTATCATGAAAACAGTCACCGATGAGCCAGGAATGAGACGATAGGAATTATTTTCGACCGTATTTGTTCAAAGGCAGACTTACCTTGGGTTACCTTGGGTTTCGAATCAAAACTTTTCTTCTGGGATACATTTGTGTAGCCATATGTTATGTCCTCTAAACTCCGTTTGTCAAATGCTTTCTAATACAGAATGTAAGGAAACTGGTCGGCTTGAGGCCATGTCAAACCCATCCAAAACAATGCAAAGAAACCAGAAATTACAACATTCTAATTCATATACTTCCTGAATAGTCTATATTGTAATTTAGATTAATGCCGGCCTGGCACTACTTGTATGAAATTATGTGAATTCGTTTTTCTAAATTTTAAAAGTATTTCGACTTTTTTTATGTTCATGCCAGCGTGCTCTTGATCTGACGATTACACCTTCCACCTTTTTCTTATCAGTAAAGTTGTTCCATTTATTTCCTTCAAAATATTTAAAGCTGATAAGTTATCTTGGTAAAGGTCTCTTGAAATTGTTCCTTCAGTATTTGTTGTTTAAAGTCTGAAATATTTTTTATATTATATTTCACCCAGTCCCATACAGATACCAGATCACCGAGATCTAGGGATGGCGAATGGTCCTTCAAAAATTCTGGGTCTCGCAAAATTTTAGTCGAAATTCGCGGGTCTCGCAGTCTCGTTTTTTAGCGGTTATGTACGTCTCGCAGTCTCGATTTTTATACGGAAGAGTCTCGCACTCAAAACACTTGGAAGTCTCGGTCTCGCAATCTAAAAAGTCAAAATGTCTCGGGCTCGCAAAGAAAAACGCTATTCTCGCCGTCTCGCAAAGTCTCGCATTTGCTACTCGCCCCCCCTAGATCTTACTTCCCTTGCTGAAACCATTTAGGTAGGAGATAACTTAACTCGTCAAAATATTGTTTATCATTCAAAATCGAGCAATTCAGTTTCCAAAAACATGGACCTTTCACCTTGTCGTCAACATCTTGAAATTCTATTACTATTGCAGAGTGATCAGTTTTAATGACAGAAATTATATCGACATTGCTCACATTATCAAATTAACAAATTGACCTCAGTTTTTTATGCGTCTGTCCTCTTATTGATGATAAATTGCGTCATAACATTGTCAAAGTGTTGTAGATCCACGAGCCGATAGGCGAGTGGATCTACAACAAACTTTGACAATGTTATGACGCAATTTATCATCAATAAGAGGACAGACGCATAAAAAACGGACGTCAATTTGTTTTTTACAATAACAAAACGCGAAAAAGGTCAAATGAAGACTTAAATGAAAAGAAAACGCAAGTAAACAGCAAGTAAACTCGAAAAATGCTGAATTTTATTTAAATTGACGCAATCAGGGCGCAACTATTCTCAATAACTTTTCTCGCCTTCTCATTGGCTTGTGACAACACGTAATACAATTTGATTGGGTAAAAATCTGACTGGTTGACAGCTCACTTATCACCCGAAATACCTTGCATAAATTAAAATTTTATGTGTCTGTACTCTTATTGATGATAAAAATAAGCCAATCAGTGCGCGAGAATTCGCTCAGTTATTGTAAAATAATGAATTTGAAGTGAGCCAGTTGTCCAGTCTTGTGAATATCAAGGGCTGTGAGTAGCTCCATGTTTGGTTGCGTCCTGCTAGATTTTTTACTCGCCAAATATCATGCAAAGACAGATTGCCACCTCTTTTGTCAATTATTGTTTTTAAGGCAAGGACAGTTTTGAATAAAGGTGTTCATTAAGCATCGGAGATCGAAGAATTCTCCGGTTACTACGAAGAATTCTATGGTCAAATTTAGATGGCCTGAGCTAGTTTTAAATTCAAACATTCGTGCAACAAGTGGACCGCGCGGTGAATTTAATTTCTTTCATTCGGCGAAATCATAACGAAGGTATTTACTCAATCCGTTAGAGTTAAATACGTCGTATGTTCGCCTACAAAGGTAGTTTTGATTTTGATTGAATTTCTCTCATCGAAAGTTTGACGGTCATTCCATTCTCTTGCGGCGAAAACATTTTACGAAGAACTTGACATCAACAACATCTGCGCTCTGAATATTATAGCTTGATTTAGCTTAAGCTTTTAAAGCTTATATTTTTCGATCGGCAAAATCACAGAGTTTGATACGTCCAGTGTTTGGCCAAGAGATGAACTGAATTTGATAGAGTTCATCCAATCGAAAGTTGGTCATTCGATCCTCTTGCAGTGAAATATTCTAGATATTCTATGAAGAACTTGACAACAACGACATCGGCCGCGCGTTTGCAAAATCCAACGGCTTTCGTTTCAAAGCTGCCTAGCAGTAAGTCCAATTTTCGGTCGAGAGACTAGCTTCTCATTAAATTGAATGCAACCCATCGAAAATTTGTCGACGGTTATTAATTCTAGTTCTGTGATGAAAATAATCCGAAGCAGGTTTTTGACGGTTAATTTAAAAAGTAGTGAAAAATAAGCAAACGTTCCTCTCAATCAACATCTCATACTTATAGAAGTTCAGATAGAAACGAAGCACCGGTCAGGCAGGATCTCTGACAAATAACTTGCTTAATTTTTAAAATAACGTCCGTAAGGCAGCGCAACTTTCACCTCCAAGAACAGTGTTGACAAAATTCAGTTGAGGACCCACCCTCCGTGCGGCTTTGGTTGGAATGAATAGACACGTGATCAGCCGCAACCAGGGTACTTTCTCGAGGTAGAGAGAGGACCCTGGGAACGAGGTTGCGTGACATGACGATAGATAGACTGATAGATAGACTGATAGATAGAAAACCGAAACCTAGACTCGGCCTACCTTTCAGGTAGCCCGCGAGTAAAAAAAAAACATTCCTCAGTTACACGGGTATTGAACTTGGAAATAAAATAATTTAAATGTGAAAAAGCAGGCTTCACAAGCACACAAAAATGATGCCGACAGGTTCATTTCATGCCCACGCCAATAAAATGACGCGACAAGGAAAGGTGATTGTCGGCACGCGTGTAAACAAACATTCGCAGCTCAAAATTTTACAATACCGGAATATTCGACGCATCAGTGAAATATTCTTAGCTATCACTGCCTTGAGTTAAAGAGTATATTCCCGTTTCGAGCGATTTCTTAGACTCAGTAGGTCCTGAGATATCTATTTTTTGAGGACAGATTTTTACAAGCTATTATTCTCAATGAAACATCGAAAACAATGGTTGTGAAAACTTATCAATTGCACGCAAAAGGATACCATGTCAACAAAAACAATGGATGAAGTTTTTACCTGATTCAGGTAACTGACAACAATCTACAATCTCCGATGATTTACGATAAGTATAGCCATGCGTAGTTTGGAGTCAATATGCCCGGTGTAAAACGTGCACACGTCAGAGTTTCAAGATGATTTTGGAAGTCGCTTTTCGCTATTATGGAAGACTGCAAAACTCTTGTTTTAAATTCACTCAGCCTTTTAGTCTGGCAGTTGCCTTGCACTCAATATCATGCCGAACGATTTTTGTTTAACTACTGACGCGTACGGGATTGTTGTATTCGTAATTATTTTCATTGGGAGTTCGGGCCTGCATTAACTTCAAATTACTGAAATTCTACAATTTGAGACTTCAAGACCATATTCTTACTGAAGCCTTGGATCTCAGGACTTCGAGAGTTCATGATACTCCGTCTAAGATCCTATCTTATCAACTTAGATCACGAATAAAAGGAATCGAAGCTTTTAACCTACCAAAACAATTGCTTTTTCCACGACACTGCATTGGAAAGTCCTTTAAGTTGTAAAACCACACTGATAAACAAAACAGCAGCACTAACAGCCCAAATAAAAATCTCTTGACTGTTTTCCAAGCTACCCGCACCATAGTTTACGAAGACAAAGAGATATCAAACGTGATCTGATATTGACTCTCCCAGAATTAGAAATAGAATTAGATGATATGCGTCAATCAAAGCCTGATTCTCGAACGCTAACTGGTCAACGTTAGGACGCTAGAGATTGCGTGATACTCCAATCCAAGCAATCTCAGGAGAGTAACTGCTGAATACCATTTCACTTACATATGTCGCAGGTTTTTGAAGAACGCCGCATATTACAATGGATTGTTATTCATCAGTATGTTAATGAAGTGGCCGAGTATTCTGCACTTAAGCCGAGCGCCGGTAAGTAACATCAGCAAAATCAACACCTAAGTCGGTTGTAAGGGATTTAAGTAGTGAAAACCAAGTAAACAAAATGGAGACCCTAAAATCCAGGTGCCCAGGAAGATGGGCGCTCGTATATCGCAATCACGTCATCTCCGCTGACTGGCGTGACCATCTCCAGAAATCTTAGACATTTGAGCCCGCGTACCGATGGGCGGCTTCGCTTAAAAAATAGAAATTCAAGATGGCGGAAAGAAAACGTTCATGGGAGAAACACATAATGTAACTGAGGTGATGAACTGCATGAAGTTTGTAATTCCAATAGTATTTTATCTTGCGAAGAACGCCTGTCAGACATTGCAGGGAAGTAAAAGGCTGCTGGAAAATTGTAATGTGGCGCCAAAATGGTAATATCCACTGACCGGAAAGCTTAGGTGTTGGCTCATGTTTTAGGGCACGCCGATGCTCAAAATCAGTGGAGGAAAACAGAAAGCATGTCCCTGTAAACGCTGCTGACCAACGTGATCGATAAATATTTTAAAAATGGAAGAAAAAAGCCTTTCAAATGATGACTTTTGAGCGAAATTTGAGGCAATTGTGGCCGAGATCTCGCTTCTTAAACTCGGCATAATTTGCTGATTTTACCGTGGGATTTCAATGGATTGTGCTCGACGGCATTTGTGGATGGTTTTCAATCAGAGCAAATACACATGAAAGGTAAGCTACACAGCTTATAAACTGTTTTTTCAGGTAGGTTAAAGCATGTTTTTATTAAGTCTGGTTGCACATTTCTCCCATCATGCTTACTTTTTCGGAAATCACAATTTAAAAACTATGCTTCTTCCCGAATTCGTTGAAAATGTCATACAGATCCTTTGCCATGATTTTCTCAAAAATATCTCATTATACTATCGGCCTATTAGGCCACACTTGCACATTTTTGCTATCTTTACTCCTTTGGAAAATATTCACTGTTTATTTGCGATTTCCATACAAATCCCTATAGAATTTTGCGAACATGATCCAGTCACAAACACGAAATTTGACTACGCAATCGCTCGCGTGTCCAAGATTTCTGGACATGCTCCTCTTTTGTCTTTTCGTTTATTGGAAATTAAGATCTAGACTTAATTAACAGAGGAACAAAACCAACGTGTGCAGTGAAGAAGCAGGCCGCAGCGAGTAGGCTAGCCTGTATGTATCGATGGCGCTACGTGTCCGTTACATAATCAACCAACTTTGATGAGGTCCGTTGGATGGGCAAGGAGCGGCGTGGCTCGGGGGTAACGGAGGTACTAACAGGGGGCCCCTCCTCGTCACTGGATGTAGAGGGCTTAATATTCTGCTCTTTTTCTTCTGGGAAGTCGTCATCTTCCTGACTCGGTCGAGAGGGGTGGCCGCTGTTAATTCAGGTGCTGTCCGGTTGCTGGGTCTGTGGTGGGGAAATAACAGTGTCAGCTAGCATAGCGATAGCTTCAGGAATCCTCAGGGGTAGGGAAGGTTTGTTATCCACTTCGGACAGGGAGTCGTCTTCATCTCGCCATGATATGGTGGTTGGCTCTGGCTTGACTCGGGAACCTCGGCGGGTATAGAGTAGCAATCTGTCTGGTTCATGCGGTACGATGTGCTGCGCAGTTGTGAACCAATCAACCTCCTCACTTTACAAAATGTACCGTCAGTACTGACGACAAGATATCTGTCTCTTGCGCGGGTCTTATTACGATCAGGGTACAGGTATACCAAATCTCCTACTTCAACGAGGCCAGACTGGCGAAAGTAAGTGGTTGGGGCCTTGGACTTCTTGCTCTGTGGATGGTTAGTTTGCCTGTGCCGGTGTTGTTTGACAATCAGTTTGTAGTCGGAAAGTGGAATCTGCTTGTTGGAAAACTGGTCTCTCTGGGTCCAGATTTCTGTAGCTGACAAGCCGCGTGAACGTATGCGAGAATTTAGTGTGGCTGTAGCCGTAGCTAGGGCTAGGTCAGTGACTGACCCTCCTAAAGGGTCCTGTTGAAGTAGTTCCTGTTCGAGTTCCAACACAGCCTTCTCGGCCACGGGGTTCTTGTTTCGATTCTTCGGATGGCCAAGCTCTAGAGTAATCCGGTGACGTGCCAATAGCGCATCGTCTAAAAGGGCTTTAAAACCGGGCGTAGGATCAGTGCGAATCAGAGCGTGTGGGCCGTCGAATGGACGCATCTGTATGCACAGTATGAAAAACCTATTGCAGAGTGACACAGGTCCTTCGTCTCCAAGGAAGAGGGAGAGTGTGAAAGACGACGTGCATTCCCTAACCAATAGGACGAGTTTGCGCGAGCACTTAATAACGTCTTCGGTAAAAGCGACTCCTACTGCATCCGGTGGTGGGCTTGAGGACCGCTCAATGAAGGCTTGGAGTGTCCGGCGGAGGGAAGTGCAGACGTAGTTATGTACACAACTTAAGCAGCTGTGAAATTTAAGCCTGAAAAAACTCAGGCCTGAACGGGATTCGAACCCATGACCTCTGCGATGCCGGTGCAGTGCTCTACCAACAAAGCTATCAAGCCACCCTTGATATTGCTGAGCTTTTTGGACGGCCTGGTGCCTCGTTTAAGATAAGCGTGTATACGCCGGAGATCAGCGCATTCCGACTGGATTGAGAGCCAAGCGGGCCGGCTTGTAAATGGCAGCTTCTTGACGCCAATAAGAAGATCTTGGATGGGCACTCTTAGCACGACGGACTCTTCTATGCGTTGGACAAAGGACCATAGTTGGAACGATTGATCTTCACAGGCGGGGGCATTGCGGCTGGCAAAGTCTGATGGAAGGATCGTGGAACCAGCAACGTGTCAAACAGACGCTTGAAAGCGGCTGACTGTAGAGAGAAAGGTCTAGACCCTAGGGCTAGTGGAGAACTCCCCTCGGCATAACTTCTCTTAAGCTTGTACGCATGGCTTACTGTCCGTTAGAATGCACGCCTTGTGTTGTGACTGGATTAGAAATCGACTGAAGTGCCTAGTAGCGACGGCAATGGATAAGGCCTCAACCTCACAAGGCAGCCATGTGGACTGGGTGCCACGTAGCTTTGCATCAAAAACTCCGGCTAGGTGTAGCTTTTGGCCCCTGGTAACGTACAGGGTCCCTCCAATACCGGGGTTGAGGACAGCCCAATTTGTGACTATCCAGAGCTGGTCGTCGGGCCAGGATAGAGTTATCGTGTGACTCTTGGAAATTGCAGTCTAGGCTTCATAGAAGGAGAAGCGAAGCTCGTCGGTCCAGGGAACAGGGTCTTGTGACTGGCCACCAGTGATAGCGATATCTCAAGCTTTACTGACGCTAAGGTGCGCGAGCGGAGTTCAGTACCATACCGCTGCTTGACGAGCCTGGGTAACTCAGGGTGATCGATCCTGAGCCAGGTTAACCCTATGACATTTTCAAGGGTTGGTGTGAGCTCCTCGTCTTCGCCATTGTGGGAAATTCTGTTAGTCCGGAGGAGTAAGTCTTCTAGAAACGCCATCAACTTCTGATGGTGGTCCTCTGGACGTTCATTAGGCTCCAAGCGAATATCAGCAAAGTCCAGAAAATGAGCACCAGTTACCTGGAATACGTAGTACTGACGAATAGTATACCACACAGAGTCGATGGATGTTGAGTTCCTGAATATTGTATTACGGGAAATTACTGGACAGTAGTTTGCTATTCCTCCGAGCATTAGCTCCAAAAAATTCACCTTTTGTTGTGCGGTGAGGCACCTGTCCTCGGGAACTGGATCACCATCATCAAGGAATTCTCTTAACGGATTGGCCCTTGTCCTCTTTTCCCACACGGCACCATCGGCAAGAAAGATTGCAAAATTATTGTCTAGCGATAATGCATAACTTAAATTTTGTCGCCAGGTCTCAAACGAGTTTAAAGTTTCCGTGTTTGATAGGGACCACTGCTTTGGTGCCTGAATACATGAAAAAAAAAAACTTCAAAAGTCGAGACTTGCATAGTTGACATTTTTATAAAAAGAGAAGAAAATCGTCAATTTCGTAACCCAAATTCGTGATATTGAATTTGAAAAACAAAAAGTACCATGTACAATCGAAAAGTTTAAACACTAAGTCAACACAGTTGGCGGGATGTCGCATTGTGTATGGTAGCATAAAATACAGCAAGTCGTGTATCCAATATAAAGATCGAATTTTGGCAGAAATGAAGCTCCATACGACTACGTTTCTTTTTTTTTTTTCGAATTCTAACATGGCGCCCAACGTGGGGCACTAGCAACGATCCTGAGATGACAGAACGAGTTCCTCGACTACGCGTGACCCGTGCAGGGCATAAGGGTGTAATCACAAAACAGCGATATTGGAGGGCGAACTCAACGTTAAATCGCTTAATCGATTAGCGAGAACTGAAGCTACCCTGAAGGAAAAATTGTCAACGATTACCGAATCATCGCCGTATGCGACGTTGAAGAAATAGAGTAGAAGATAGAAGATGCCAAAGCCTTAAAATTTAGAATCCTGGATGCAATTACTAACATTTCGATTTCAACAACACCGCCCCCTGAACTGAACAGGTCCTTCGCGATGAAGGGAACACCAAAGCAAGTGCAGATCACCGCCCACAAACCTTCCATTCCACCCGAATCGCCTACAAACTCTCCGATGAATGGAAAACCGGGATGTGGTGGACCTCAGCTGGCGCTCTCGAAACTACCGAAACTTATCTTACCCAAGTTTCCGAGGAAACTTCGCGTTATTACAATTTTTAGAATTCGTACATTGTAAATTTCAGTTTACGGTCGTATTGTCGTATGGTGCTCTGGTCATATGGTCCTATGGTTGTATCGTCGTTTGGTCCTTGGATCGTGACCGCTTTCATTAAATAAAGCACCGTTTCACCATCACTTTGGTATTCTGTGATTGAAGCAAGTTTTATTCAAATTTTTTTCCCAAAAAAACTTTTTCCTTTTCAACGGTATCAAGATTACAGTAATTGTACTTACCAGAAGTAGTAGTAAACGAGTAGTCATGTTGACGCAAACAGATGTGAGTCTCAGATGTCAAGTCCTACAATGACTCAGAAGTTTTTGTGTCGAACTAAGACCGTTAACGAGTAACAATCACTGATAAATCTAAGGCCATTCATTTAACTAATCTACACTCTGACAACAATTTATTATTTCGCCGCATTTTATCTACAGTCCGGGAGTCGCAAGATATTGTTTCCTTAGCGATGGTTTTTGTAGAATCCATTTTTATCGCTCGGGGGAGTTGGAGAATCCCATTGAAGATGTTGGGGGTGGCCGTCGGAAATTTTCAAAAACCACGCTGAAAGGTACCAAAAACATTTTTACCCCCTACAGATACCAATAAAATAAAACAACACGAAAAATGAGGCCTTAAGTGAAGATGAGACGACGATGGAAAAAATAGTTTCTACCATAGTTTTACTTCAAAAAGTAGCGCCAAAATTCCGTCAGTGGCGATTTTCGATTTTGCACCTCAAGAGACACCAAGCCTCAATTTTTTCCCTTAAAAGGTGCTACTAGCTTCCCGTCAATTTCTTGATGAGGTCCCCTCAGGTCAATGTTATGAGTTCAATAAAGTATGACTAGAAAGTTATAAAAGTAATTAGACTCCAATTTTAACCAGTTTTATCATAGTGGAAGATTTATGAATTTGAAGATACGAAATTTTTTGTATTTTAACTGCGGAAAATCGGATAGTTGCAGTTTTACACGGAACACGAAACTTAAGTAGTTGCAGTAGAGGATTAACACAGATATGAATGTTAATATATGAAAATGTCTCCTTTTCTATAGATATTCAAATTTATCTCTTCGTCCTCTGAGTTTATATTACAAACTCACAAATGCCCAGCTCTCAGTCAGGGGTGGTTACCCAGCTCTCAGTCAGGGGTGGTTACCCAGCTCTCAGTCAGGGGTGGTTACCCAGCTCTCAGTCAGGGGTGGCAAATGGTCCTTCAAAAACTCTGGGTCTCGAAAAAGTTTAGTTGAATTTCACGGGTCTCGCCGTCTCGCTTGTTAGCGGTTATGTGCCTCTCGCAGTCTCGGTTTTTATACGAAAGACTCTCGCACTCAAAACACTTTGAATTCTCGGTCTCGCAATCTAAAAAGTCAAAATGTCTTGTGCTCGCAAAGAAAAACGCTAGTCTCGCCGTCTCGCAAAGTCTCGTATTTACCATTCGTCACCCCACCAGTTGGCTTGATAGCTCAGTGTGCGTTGCACTGTACGGTGGCCCACTAGTGCCACTGCTGCACACTGTAAAACAAACACCTTCCTGAATACGGAGGAGGCTAATTTCTAAGGAGGAGGGCAATTTCTACGGAAGAGGCTGATTTCTACGGAGGAGGTCAATTTCTACGGAGGAGGGCAATTTCTACGGAGGAGGCTGATTTCTACGGAGGAGGTCAATTTCTACGGAGGAGGGCAATTTCTACGGAGGAGGCTGATTTCTACGGAGGAGGCTAATTTCTACGGAGGAGGCTAATTTCTACGGACGAGGGCAATTTCTACGGAGGAGGCTGATTTCTACGGAGAAAGGCAATTTCTATGCAACAGGCTTACACTTGTATGGAAAATAGGAACAATTTCACAGAGGAAGCGAGTTTTTATTCAGGAAGGTGTTTGTTTTACAGTGGCACTAGTGGGCCACCGTATCACTAGCATCAGTGGTATCACTGGTATCTCTGGTATCACTGGTATCACTGGTATCAGTGGTATCACTGGCATCACTGGTATCATCACTGGTATCACTGGCATCACTGGCATCACTGGCATCACTGGTATCACTGGTATCACTGGTATCACTGGCATCACTGGTATCACTGGTATCACTGGCATCACTGGTATCACTGGCATCACTGGCATCACTGGCATCACTGGTATCACTGGTATCACTGGTATCACTGGCATCACTGGTATCACTGGTATCACTGGTATCACTGATATCACTGGCGTCACTGGTATCACTGGCGTCACTGGTATCACTGGTATCACTGGTATCACTGGCATCACTGGTATCACTGGTATCACTGGCATCACTGGTATCACTGGTATCACTGATATCACTGGCGTCACTGGTATCACTGGCGTCACTGGTATCACTGGTATCGGTTTGAATCCCGTTCAAGCAAGAAATTTTTTCAGGTCTTATCTTCGAAACTGCTCAAGATGCGGCATACCCGCCACGATGTTTCAATTATGAAAAACAAAACATTTAGTTTATAAGTATGGTTAGGATATTATATTTATTAACTGCTAGGGCGCATTAAACAATTTTACACCAAAAGAAGAGATACGAAATTATCTTCTCTTCTCTTGAAAAATATTTTACTCGTTGGCACTTGGGAACGTTCACCTTGCCTGTGGTAAAAGGTTACATAACAAGCTAAGAGTTACTCCGTTATTTTATTTGTCTTATTCTTCCTTATTTTCGCGGGGACTTAATTTCGCAAAAATAGAGCGGGCATATTTCGCGGGACTTAAATTTCGTGAAAATTGTCAGAATAATGATCTTCATTAACAAACAGTTAGTCTCAGAATTGGTTCGACTGATTTTCATTTTCCATAGCGATGGTATCTTTGTAATAAAATAGAACTATGCAAGAGTACCACACTATGACAACGTCCAACAACGCTTACAGCTGAAAGGCAATATCAATTTCTTCAAATGGACCCTCGATAGAATTGATTTGAAAAAGAGTCATATAGCAAAGAATCAATTTTCGCGTTTGAACTAAGAAGCTTTCTCCCTTTTATTATCATTTCATTTAAAGTCCCCAGATAGCCGTACCCATCAAGAACAATTTTGAACTACATTATAATAACTAAAAATGCAAATATAATGCAAATTTAATTTATTCATTTTTTGTTTGTCACCTTCGTTGTGGCCACGTTGGAAGGGAAGGAAAGTTTCGAACGGTGAATGTCTGCTTTTACCGTATTCGTAGCAGTCAACTAAAGCAATGTTTTAGAGTGAAAATCGCTGCTTTAAAGGAGGTTGCGCGGAGACCGTTTCATGGAGTTTGTTTCTTGCGAAACCTGGATTTGGGGGACGTTTCATTTGATGGAGGTGGTGAACATGTAATTATTGAAGCCGTACTGAAGCGAGCGGAACTTATGCGGAATTCAAATCCATCGTAACTGCTTTACAGGTAACTTTATTGCACTTATTATTTATGTTTTCGTTGTTGTACAACTGAAGTATATTTCTCACAGAAATATTTATCGTTATTCCAAATTCCTTGCTGCCATATAAGTTCTCTTACATGTCAATGTGTACAGCGTTTCAAATATAGAACTCTTTTAACTTGGAAGATATCCCAGACAGTGAAAGCGTATTCAGTTCAACGAGTGTCATCCCTTGCGGAGAACTGTTAATTATTTTAAAACCAAGCATCTCCAACTGATCAAACATCTTCACAATTAATCTTGTATGGCCAATTAATGTTATGTAATGTTATGTAATGCTTAGCTCAGAATTTGTTCCCAACGATGTTTTTTTTACATTGGATGAGATTGATCTCTAACAAGTATCTATATCATATTCTAGGAGTAAGGAATTTTGTTACCCAACTGAACTGCATCGTCTCTTCACATGCTGGTCTAGGATCCAAGGTATTACCTCACTCCAAATACTTTTACTGAAGATTGCCTGTTTGTGTGGCTGCTGTGAGTTTCTCTGGGCCTGGAGGAATTAAAGTTAAATTCAAGAAAGCAAAGAGTTTCCGTTCTGATTTCTCAATGTTTTGATCCACTTCGATTGAATATTATATCATAAATTCCAAAGCAAAGCTACACTCTAGCGTCATGATTAATTATAGAGAAATTTTCATCTTTAAACAGCAGTTTTGCGTTCTAATGTGCTTCAATGTTTTTTTTTCTCTTTAAGTTCAGCAGTTTAGAATTTTTGAGCCCCACTTATATATTATAAATTCAAAGTGAATAATCTGAAGTGTTCAGGGTGAAATTAATGGCTTAAGGAATTTTGATTTTTTGATTTTTTTTCTCTAGTGAAATTGTAAGTTCCTCCCGCCCTGAATTCTGTGGCAGCGTTATAAGCAAGCAACATACTGTGCACAGGGAAATTCAAGGCATAATATAGTTATAGTCAAAACATCCAACATGTCCCTTCAAGTTCTTGGATTGACTTTCATTCGTCGTAAACAGACTACAGTAGTCAATATCAAACTCATTGTTTTGGGATTTGCAACTTTTATTTCTCTCGAATCGATCAAGCACTCGATTCTCCAAGCAAGAACACTTAAATTTAATGCACTCACTGAGGAGAATTGATCATCAGATCTTGGAATTGATCATCAGATCTTGGAATTGGTCATCAGATCTTGGAATTGATAGGGTTAATCTGTTTTGGAAGGTAAACGGTGTTTCATGTAATCAATCATTTCTTATTACAAATACTAAGACATGCGACATATTTTCAATCTCATTTGAATTGATACTTCATAGTTTGCAAATTAATGCCTAAATTCCGCAGGGCTCAATAGTCATCCAAATTGTGCGAGAGTCATTCTCAGATAACAAACGGAACATGAAGGGTGTTTGGCCTACACAGTACATTGCTGATTGACACGCCGAAGTGCGCTGTCTTCTTGAAGTCCATTTTGTGGTTGTATATTTTGTTTAAAGTACCATTGTACAATCGTAATAGTTCTTAAATGGTGTTCAATTGAATGTTGCACATAATTTTGCTTCGGTTTTGCGACAGTCAGTTGAAAACCACTCTGCTTTGAAAACGTTGACACAGTTAATTTCTCTGAAAACGTTTCAGCTGCCTTCAAGCTTAGATTGCAAAGAATTGAAATTGCGTGATTCAGATGTTATTACAGGCACGATTTTATCTACCAGTAATAGCTTGCGCACATGCATATGAAGGCGTCTAAAAATTCTTTAGAGAACTCAACTGTTTCAACTTTGCTGCTTGGTAACAGAAAAATGAAGCACGAGGCAAATCTTAGTTTAAGGATTTTCGATTAAATTGACGGCCAAGAAAACTTCAACTCTTTGTTGTATATTCACAGTAATAATCCAAAGGCCTTCTATAAATAGTATCAATAACAGAAGTGTTTAACTGCCGTTTGTTTGTGTTTTCAGATGTCAAAGCAAGAAACAAGACAAAGACCAGAAAACCTAATCTGACTGTACACTGATGAAGCAAATAAAGATTGTTGAACCAGAAAAGAGTTTGTAAACGTTAAACCAGAGCGCTAGCATTGCACTTTAGGTGGGAAAGGCAAATCAAGGAAAATTCTAAGTCTCGAATTTACCTTAGTACGCATGCGCAAGAACTTTTCTTCAAAATTTCTCCATTTTAAGTCTGTGCGCATGCGCGAAAAATTTTGCTCGAAAAAATACTAAGTCTCTATTTTGCCCTTCTACACATGCGCGAATATTTAAGCATGCACTGGTTTAATATTTGCACTCTCTATTTGCATAATGAGTCTTTCCATCATCTCCCTATTCAAATTGGCTAAATTTTCCCGCCAAAAGACTTAGAAATATACCAGGGCGCTAAATACGCATGCGCCACTTTTTTTTTTCAATTTTCTAGGGTAACCCCTGTTCAAATGTTGGCAATTTTCCCGCCAAAAGACTTAGAAAAATACGGCGTGCCAGATACGCATGCGCCGTTTTTTAAAAAAAATATAAAGGTCATATTCATTATAATACAACACATTTTCTTCTCTTTCATTTCTTTATTGCCATCTCAAGTATTGCTTACAAGGTTGATGTGCGTTACATAATAAATCATCTAATTTACATGACTTGTGTCTATATATAAAGTTTCTGAATACTGTAAAGTGACCAGCGTTGCTTTGTCTTCAAGCCAAGTGAAATCCTCAATTCACGCTGGAGTTTTTGTTGCCGCCAAAACTCCAGCGTGAATAAAGGTTTGACTTCACTCGCAAACAAAGCAAAGCTTGTACCTTACATTTCTAAGTCTACAATGCGATTACAAGCTCCACTTCGTCTGGCCGCCAAGATAAATTCTTAATTTACATCGGAATATTTTTCCTTCAAGTCCTGTGTTTGACTTCAAGTACTCCGACACAAATTGAGGTTTAACTTGGTTTCAAAGTGAAGCTTGCAACTCACAATTTTACGCCATGAGAAGCCTTACTTCGTCTCCTTGCCAAATAAATTCTCAATTAACACCGGAGTTTCAACTCTGTATTTTGTTTTTGAGCTTTGAAATATGTTTTCAAAAACACTCCGGCATAAATTGAGGTTTGACTTGGCTCGCAAGCAAAGTTCAGCTTTCATTTTCATTACGTTACTTTCTAAGATTACGAATCCGTGGGATTCTTCCACTCTGCGCGGGTTTTTAGCTGCGACATTGAATGTTGTAAGATAAAAATTGCCAATTCTACTAAATGGAACGCCTTCAAACTAAAGCATTGCACACTATGCAAGGCGACAGTGTTTTCAAAATAAAAGACTCGATCCCTAAAAGTAGTTTTTAGCAATTTTAGCGTGAATTGTGAAGCGGTACCTTTAGAGGAAGTGCTGCTTAAACCGGGGAAAGATCCGCTGGATGTCGCAAATAAATATCAGAGCTCAAGAAATCACAAGCAGTAACCTCATTGGAATTAGAAAGGCAGCTAAAACTAAGCTATATGTGTGCATTTTAATGTCTTGGGTTTGTCAGCGAGAAACGTTTTCAGACCATTTTGGTATGAAGATTCATGTACCAATCCAGCTAAAAAAAGTGAAAAAATCTTTAGGAGAAATAGTGTGAGGTTTCCGTCGGATTTCTTTGAAGCTCTGTACAAGATGTTAAAGCTACAGTGTACAGGTACGCCACGTAAAAATCGCTGTTTACATTATTCGGCTTTGTAGCAGAAAACAACCAAACAAACCATTCACTTATTGAGTTCTACATTGAAGGTGTCCGCCTTAAGAGACTGTGTTTACGGCCATGGTGAAGAAAGTGCAAGATTGCTAAAAGGCGTTGTCATCGATTATTGGCAAGCTACTTAACAGCACTATACTGTGACACTGCCCATTCAACTATACAGTGTGATTCTAGCATTTTTTTTCTGTGGATCAAACCATGCAGTGCAACTTGTGCTTGAAAAGCTACTGAACAATACTGTAGCGTGGTACTGTTTGTTTTACTATACAGTGTGGTTTTAACTTTTTCATCTGTGAATCAAGCTAAGCAGTGTAACTATTCTATGGAAAGCTCGGCTACTGAACAGTACTGTACTGTAATACTGTTTGTTTTACTATACAGTGTGCTTCTAACTTTTTCATCTGTGGATCAAACTAAGCAGTGTTACTATTCTATGGAAAGCTACTGAACAGTCCTGTACTGTGGTACTGTTTGTTTCACTATACAATGTGCTTCTAACATTTTCAATCAGTGGATAAAACTAAGCCGTGTAACTATTCTTTGGAAAGCTAATGAACAGTGCTGTACTGTGAGCTGTCTGTTTTACTACACAGTGTGGTTCTAACTTTTCATCTGTGGATCAAACTAAGCAGTGTAACTATTCTATGGAAAGCTACTGAACAGTCCTGTACAATGATAGTGTTTGTTTTACTATACAGTGTGGTTCTAACTTTTTCATCTGTGGATCAAACCATGCAGTGTGACTACTCTATGGAACGCTACTGAACAGTACTGTACTGTGGTACTGTTTGTTTTACTACACAGTGTGCTTCTCGCTTTTTATCTGTGGATCAAACTAAGTAGTGTATCTATTCTATGAAAAGCTACTGAAAGGTACTGTAATGTGATACTGTTTGTTTTACCATTCTTTTTCATCTGTGGATCAAACTAAGCAGTGTAACTATTCTATGGAAAGCTACTAAACAGTACAGTACTGTGCTACTCCTTGTTTTACTATACAGTGTGCTTCTTGCTTTTTATTTGGGGATCAAACCATGCAGTGCAACTTGTGCTTGAAAAACTACTGAACAGTACTGTAGTGTGGTACTGTTTGTTTTACTATACAGTGTGGTTCTAACTTTTTTATCTGTGTATCAAATCATGCAGTGTGACCATTCTTTGGAAAGCTACTGAACAGTACTGCACTGTGGTACTGTTTGTTTTACTATACAGTGTGGTTTTAGCTTTTTTTATCTTTGGATGAAACTAAGCCGTGTAACTATTCTTTGGAAAGCTACTGAACAGTACTGTACTGTCGTACTGTTTGTTTTACTATACAGTGTGCTACGTTTTCATCTGTGGATCAAACTAAGCAGTGTAACTATTCTATGGAAAGCTACTGAACATTACTGTACTGTGGTTCAGTGTTTGGTTTATCATACAGCGTGGTTCTATAGCTTTTTATCTGTGAATCAAACTAAGCCGTGTAACTATTCTTCGTACAGCTACTGAACAGTACTGTTATGTGGCACTGTTTGTTTTACTATACAGTGTGGTTCTAACTTTTTACCTGTGGATCAAACCATGCAGTGCAACTTGTGGTCAAAAAGCTAATGAGCAGTACTGTACTGTGGTACTGCTTATTTTGCCATGCAGTGTGGTTCTGGCATTTTGTCTGTGGATCAAACTAAGCAGTCTAACTACTCTTCGTAAAGCAACTGAACAGTACTGTACTGTGGTACTGTTTGTTTTGCAATGCAGTGTGGTTTTAGCTTTTTCATCTGTGGATCAAAGTGAGCTGTGTAACTATTCTTTGTAAAGCTACTGAACAGTACTGTACTGTAATACTGTTCGTTTTACTATACAGTGTGGTTTTTAACTTTTTCATTTGTGGATCTAACTGAGCAGTGTACGATTCTTTGTAAAGCTACTGAACAGTACTGTGCTGTGGTACTGTTTGTTTTACTACACAGTGCGGTTCTAACTTTTTCATCTGTGGATCAAACCATGCAGTGTGACCATTTTTTGTAAAGTTATTGAACAGTACTGCACTGTGGTACTGTTTCAGTGTGGTTCTAAGTTTTTCATCTGTGTATCAAACCATGCAGTGTAACGATTCTTTGTAAAGCAACTGAATAGTACTGTACTGTGATACTGTTTGTTTTGCTTTACAATGTGGATTAAACTATGCAGTGTAAATATTCAAGGAAGCGTGCGCCCAATCTAAACAAAAGCTTTTTGCCTCCGCGACCCTGGCGGGTTTCTTTGCCTCGTGCGTATGAAATTATGCAGTTTCACGGGCGCTGTACATTACGTATTGACCGCGCCTTAGGTAATACTAGACTTGACTGGCGTCATGTTTGCTTAAGTTCTTCCAATATTACATAAAAAATTCAATAAAGATTTCTACCTTTGAATCCACTAACTACATTCTTCTCTGTGACCAAAAGGGAACGCCATGACTCCTGTCTTTTGCGGAGGGCGCACTGTTTTGTGAGGGATGTTCAATTGGAATCTGAAATAAAGATGATAAAACAATTTAAGTCAACAATATTTTGTGTCACGTTTGCTAATATCTCTTATTGTTTCATGTCAGTAACAAACAAGTGTATTTAACATGCCTCTATTGTTTATGGTGATGAAACTAATTAGCATACTTAACAGAGTTCAACAAAGAGAGACATGTTCCCTTGGGAATTAATTTTTTCGGGTAGAGTTTCACCTCTGGATTTTTCGTGCTCCAAATTTTTTAGGAGGGTAGGTTTGAATTGAGGGCATCACAGAAAATAGGATTTAGTGGCTCGAAATAAGTTCCGACAAATTTTTATAAAGGTTTCGAGTGATGCTTGTTTTCTCAAAAAAAAAAATAAATAAAAAAAAAATGAAAAAATTCGTAACACCAGCCATTTTCAGCAAATGAAATCTTCACCCATTTAAATTCTTTGACCCTTACAGCAACGTCCTTTGATGAACCAGAGAAGGGCGCGTGCTTTATTAGCTAAAGCCATAATTGCGTATGCGAAGTAATATCAGGAACCGTCACGATGGGCCCCTGGTAATATAATTTTTCGCTTAGATTTCCGCACAGCTCCCTACTTCATTATGCATTCTGTAACTATATTATTTCGTTCTTCGAACACAAGAAATATTTGCACGTGCATTGCACCAAACAAGACAGCTTCAGCATGCATAATGAAGTAGGGACCTGTGCGGAAATCATTCCAATTTTTTCACTAGATTTAATGATTTCGTTCCCATCTAGGTGCTTCCGCCTGTGGGTCGTGTCTTGAAACTGTTGAAAATTATATATCAAAGCGGCACACTATTTTTGTGCAACTCCAACAAAAACTTAGGACTACAAAAGAAAATATTTTTTTTTCTTTTTACGTCTTTTTACGTCACCAGGGCTTTTGGCAGGTGCATCTAGGTGCGGAAAATGAAGCTATATAATTGAAGAAAAAATATTGGGTGCGTTCGATTGGGAAAACCGTCTTTGGATTTGGAAAATCTAAATACGGATTTCCCAATCGAACGCGCCCATTATTTCCGTCTTAGGGACGGACCATTAGAAAAGTGATTGGGGGGGGGGGGGTTGTGGGGAAAAAACCAAAAAAAAAAATTCATGCAAGGGAAAATGCCACGAAAAAAAATTCATGCAAAGAAGAAGGTAAAAAAAAAATTAATGCAGAAGGAAGGTCCAATTGCGACTTTTTCACACGTAGCAAAAAACATTCGTGCAGAGGGGTTCACCAGAAAAAAAAATTCCTGCACAATCAGTGAGCGAAAAAAAAAAATTTGTGCAAGCTGAAAATTCCCCACCCCCCCACCCATCACTTTTCTAATGGTCCGTCCCTTACCATTTGAGTGAACTCCAACGCCTCCATTGCTGGATGTTTGACTTTACAGCGAATCCACTCACCATTTACCTGGTGATATTAAAGAAACATGGCAACTTAATATGATGCAGACTTAATACGAGACGGGTATGAATGATAAATAGAGTCCATTGTAATATGCCTCGTTCTTCAATAGCCTCCGACACATGTAAATGAGGCTGTCGGGTGGTAATCGCTCTCCCGCTAGAAAGCTTTCAAAGACTAGTTCCACGTTGTGTTCGTTTGTTTTAAATACTGTACAATGCCGGCTTTGAAAACTGTTTTAAGCTTAAACGCAAGGCATTAATCTAAAGAAAGAATGATTATTACCGGGGCCCAGCCGAAGGCTGGCACCGGTCATAAAATGCAGATGGTTTCTGTCGTTTTTTCAACGTTATATTGTTGGGGATATATCGCTGACTGAGATTTATCGCTGGCTCGTTAGTTTTGCTCGCTGGCTCATTGAAATCTTATCCGCCATTTTGAAAAGCACGAGGCATGGAGGACAGTCAAGAGAAAGATTATAGCTTTTTGTTCCCCAACCTTTACGATGCACTAGTTTGTGAGCGAAAATTTAAGAGTGAATATTTGAAGAGACAAATATACGAGCGATCACTTAAAAGTTAACCTTCCATCGTGAAACTTATCGAGAATAAGAGCGACTTACCAAAGCTATATATCTACTTTGAGTGAACCTTCCATCGTGAGAGGTGCGAGAGGTTAACTATATCTGTGTAATCCCGTGTCCCACTGGGCCCCGGTAATTCCCACGTAGTGGTTCTCGTTACTAAATTTCTGCTTACCTTGGGAAGAAACCAAGAAGAGTATTCTGCCATGTGCTTTCTTCGCTCGCAGCCACCGCGAGACGTTTTCGCGTATCAACAACAAAACTGAGCAGATGTTATGGGCAACGTGTTGGGGTCTTGAAAGTTTTCTTTCAAAGCACAGGCAATTTACAGACTCGAGGATGAAAAATTGAAGATGGAGAATCCGTTTTCTCTCGTCGACCTCGTGCTTCGGCGGATGACGGTGATAGTAAAAACCAGAATGAATATTTAACATTTGCATTACAAATCTGCCGCCAAACAGAAAATCATTCTGATTGGTTTTATTTCCCCAAGGGGATGAGACTCAATCAAAGAAATAACTCCTTCCTAGGGAGGCGAGGGTGAGGTAGAGAAGACGCGGAACTGGCTTTGTGGGGGAAGGGGTAAGACAAATTTAGTTGAAAATGATAAGAAAATGAAGCGTTCCTCGTAAGCGGCTACTAAAGAAAAGCATTGAATGAATTAAGTTGCCTACCAGTATAGAAAGCTCAGCTGCTCTGGGAACTCTGCAACACTGACTCTTTTCTGGTCTTCTCTATTTATTGAAAGAAATCAATCAGTTGGTTAATTTTGTTACTTTTGTAATAATATATATGGAAAAATCACTCGCTTCTGATTGAATGAGAGCAGTGCAGTTCAAGTGTAACACCAGTGCAAAAAGTGTAACACAAGTGCAAATTACACATCCAAATTCTGATATGATTGGCTGAAAGACAATAGGAAATTTTCTAAGCCAATGATATCTCGTAAAATGATAACGAAAATTTTCTAGGAAAACTTTGAGTGAAAAGTTTTCTCGAGTGAGAAAAAACGGCTACATTAAATCAAGAAAGGTTTACTCAGGACAATACTTTTTTCATGTTTATATTATTATTGCTCCTGCAATTTCAGCTTTTTGAAAAACTCGCTAGGGCAAATTAATTCCAAATTGAACTTGAAACCGTATGATTACCATTACTAATATAATATAATGGGTGACATGAATTACTCCTTAATTTCGGCGCGAAATTTCAGCGTTAATTTATAATTTCACATGTGAAATTATAACAGACGCGTTTTGTCCAAAATCTAATAACTTCCCTTGCCTAAAAGCTCGGATATTATTAAAATTTGGGCAAAAAGCACGTGAAATTATTTCCTAATTTTACTTGACACCATTAAGGTTACACGTACAAACTAAAGGTCGTCCGTGTGTAGGACGTTCTGAGAACAACCGGAGCGGAAGTAAACATCAGAGACAAGTGAGGTACGCGTAGACAGGTGGCGGTATTTATGCCCTGTCAAAAGTTGCGTCTGGTTGTTTGAGCCGTGATGTTATTAGCTGTCAGTAAATTGCGAGATTTCATGATGAGTAAATGAGACGGGCGAAAGGGTTAAATTTTGAGAAAGTTAACTTGAACGCTTGGAGCAAAACATTTTGCCAAGAATAAACCAACAGGTTTATTCTGTCCACCTGGCTTCATCCAAACCAACTCCAATCTATCTCCCCCCTCATCCTAACAAGCCCACTCTACGTGGGATGGCCAGTACGAGAGGCTAGTTGGTGGCTTGTGAAGCAGTCTCTTTACATGACAATGGAAAGAGCTTCAAGAAGTTATCGTTTTCCCCTTTTTTATATCTTATGTGTTATTTGTGTTTCATTTTTAAATGATAGTGATGATCCGAGTTTTTTTATGGGTTTTTCCTCTTGGCAACCTTATCGTAGTGAAAGCACAAAGATATGAGGACAGTAGAAACATGATGAAGTTAAAAATAATACATCATAAAGGCCTTGTTGTCTTTTATTAGATCCATTATTTTTTTCTATTACTACAAACTATATTTAAAATCTAAAATCATTCTCAGCGATATGCTCCGTATTAGGAGGCCTTTTATGAGTCCATTCCGGAGAAGATATCAGTGGACTTTATTGCAGTGTTGATGTGGTTATTTTAAGGCTGCAAAGGCAGAGAACGCCTTCGCTTTCCGCCAACCGTTGCTGCTTCCGCCCCAACCCATGTGGAGGTACCATTCATGCTGCCAACGGTAGAACCATTTAGTACAGTGCCAGCCGAAGAACCACCAGCAGATACGCCATCTCTTATATCTAAAAAAAGGGAGGAAATTTAAGTCGTGATATAACCTTGTCTTATAACTCTTTTAAATGTGTCAAAGCCGCTTAGATGTTGATCCCAACGTTTCACCCACTTGTTTCAGCTACAGACCACCGAGGTACTTAATAGTGTCCCGTAATCAGCTGAACATAAATGCAACTTAAGCAGGCGAAACTTTGCGATCACCGCAGCTCTCAGATCATGAAGAAACACGAATATGTAGACATGAGAAAGAAAAAGACATCGCTAAGAAGAAGGTCTCAATGGGGTGATGACTTTTATGGCTAACGATTAATATTTTTGGCTGTTTTAGGGCTAATGGTTAATATTTTTTACGGCTAACGGCTAAAATTTGTCAATATTTACGCCTAACGGCTAATTTTTTGCCCGTTTTACGGCTAACGGTAAACCCCATTGAGACCATCAAGAAATCGTCTCTCCTTCTACGTCGCCCTTCATAAAAGACAATTCATTGTGTAGGCCTTCTTACCTTTGTCGATACTTCGTTGCTACTGCGTAATGCTGGGACCATCCAACCCAGATTCCTACAATGGCCGGTCGCTTTTGTTTGATATGAGAAATGGCTCGATCCCGTATCCATCCGCGATAGATTCCAGGTAGTGTTGACCACCAGCTCACGTGTGACGCTAAACTAGCAGAAGTGGTTTGGCGCGCACGGAACCATGTCCATAGCTTAGGATCGGTCATATCCCAGTGGGTTGTCGCTCCACCACCGAATAGACAGAAGGTATCGACTTGCCTGCGAATGTCCACCACGTAAGATGTAGGCTAAAGGAGTGTGAAAAATTATCCATGAATTTGAAGCCGCGCTGACTGTGGCTTAGCGCCTGACCCGTAAGTTAGGGACGGACCATTAGAAAAGTGATGGGGGGGGGGGGGGTGGGAATTTTCAGCCTGCATGAATTTTTTTTTTTCAGGTGAACCCCTCTGCACGAATTTTTTTACTACGTGTGAAAAAGTCACAATTGGACCTTCCTTCTGCATGAATTTTTTTACCTTCTTCTTTGCATGAATTTTTTTCTTGAAATTTTCCCTTGCATTAATTTTTTTTGTTTCCCCCCCCCCATCACTTTTCTAATGGTCCGTCCCTTACAAGAAGGTGAAAAATTGTTAAGGAACGGGTTGTTGTTCATCGTGGAAAATGTGATGATAATATAAATTGTTCATTTGTCACACGATATGGTCACTGGATGTTGATCGCGACGTTTCGACTGCTTACTGCTAGTCTTCTTCAACGTCGCGATCAACATACAGTGACCACATCGTGTGACAAATGAACGATTTATATTATCATCAGGTGAAAAATTACTGGAGACACTGCATCTGTTTGGGGTGTCAGTAATTCAGCGGTCTCACATATTAAAGTTTCACTCCTACCCAGCCTCCCTCCTCCTTTCATCAATGTTGCCACCTTTGCAAAATCATGCTGAAAACCTAAAGTGCCTATATTGTCTTCTGTACTGGTAAGTACATGAAGTAAATAGTTGTTGAAAAAAAGGTTTTTTCGAATTCCACCATGTTTTTACCCAGAAATCATCGTTCAAAGTTCTTGCTTAAGCCACACCTATCAACCTTGACCGAGCTAGTAAGGGGCATGAGAAATTGGGATAATCTAATCAAGCGATTTGATAAAGTAAGTTATACAACCGTAGGGTAAAAAAAAATACGGGGGTATAACTTACTTTATCAATTCGTTTGATTTACCCAATTTCTTGTGCTTCAATTCCCCACCGACGCAGCACCAGTTTCTTTAGAAACCATCCCCACAATACTTAGTAAGGGGCATGGCATGACTTGACGTCACTGATTTGTATACATTATGTCTTTATTAATATGCATGCAAAACAGTTTATGACGTCAAGTTAGGAATAGACCCATACCCCGTACTAGCTCGGTCAGGTTTGATAGGTGTGGCTTAAGTAGGAACTTTGAACGACGATTTCAGGGCAAAAACACGGTGGAACCAGGAGCCGGTTACTTGGGGCCTCCATATGTGCTGTACCCTTGAATCAACCCTTTCTCGTAAAGAGCTATTTTTAGAACAGGCTTTCCCGCGAAAATACATTGTTTCTGAGGACGTGTGCATTTTTCCCCCCACGCTTTCCGCCACTGTTGTCAGTTGTCTAAGGTTCTTGGGGAGCTGGACAATCACCAAGGCTTTGTGAGGCAGTCGTTTAAAGGAAGAAAAAGGTGTTTTTACTCGGCGTGTGTCAACAATTTTGCGACTTGTTGTAGCTCTATGAGGTAATTTTATCTCATCATGCAGAGTAACCTAGATTATATGTGTCATAAAGAAATGGGCTTCTGATGCTTCTCAATTTTTAGGCTAAGATTTTGTAAACAAATTAGAAAAGACACAAAGCTAAACGAGAACATTACAATTGTGTAGTATATCTTACAGTAAACGACGGCGCCACGCAGTTGGGACTTCCCGAACTTCCCCCGTTACACCTGTACAGGTTGTAATTATACCCGTAATCCCACGGAGGTTGTTTTACAAAGGAAACAATGCTAAACAAGAACATTATAATTGTGTAGTATATCTTACGGTAAACGAGGGCGCCACACAGTAGGGACTTCCCGAAATTCCCCCGATACACCTGTACAGGTTGTAATTATATCCGTATCCCCACGGAGGTGGTGTATGAGCCAGCCTGATGAAAAAAAAAATAACAACTTTGTCAGTAAAACTGAAAAAGAACACTCAGATCACGGCGCAACAAAGGAACCTATCAAATCTTGTCCAGAGTGGAAGCATCGCCTCCTGAAATACTTCAAATACTTCATGATGCGTGTGATCTCGGATCACAAATTCGAATCTGAATGACACCAACGGAGCGCACATGAATACCTGCACCTTTATTTAAGCTCGGTAAAATCTTCAGTATGAAGGTGATAGGTTAGAATTTACTTTAATATAGTATATATATATATATATATATAAAAAGTTATGATGCTTCGAGCCAACAGGGATGCCACACGCCAGAAGGATCCAAAAGGATTCGTAGTCCAAACCTCGAGTAATGAAATTTGTAGGCAATTGTGGAAAACGAGGACGGACAACTTCGAGCGAAAAAAAAAAAAATATATATATATACAGTAAAAAATCTAAAAAAAGTTTAAAAATTTAATAAAAATAGACGTTTCGGTATGACCTTCATCAGTTGCAGTGCAAGTGAATAAGAAATTACAATGTCCTTAAATAGGTTTACAGTATAAAAGATGACATAATATAACAAAGATGATTACATAACAGGGCGTGGTAACACATGAAAATGAAAAAATTAACCAATGATAAACAATCGGTGATTACTAAGCGAGAAACTATGACAATGCGATACAAAAC
>OX453287.1:17553016-17625516 GCA_949710005.1 Ricordea florida
CTAGCTAGCGTTAGGCGTGATTTGATAAACCCTCGTAACATTAAATCAGCTAGAGATAATTTAACCAAAGGGGAACGGGTAGCGTTAAAGCAATTTAGAAATTCTGATGTAGTAATTCGTATACAAGATAAGGGTTCTCGTTTCGTCTTAATTGATAAAGGGGAATACGAAGATAAAATGTTTGGCCAGCTTCATAACCAGCTCCATTATAAATCCTTACAGGAAGATCCTACATATAGGCATTTAGCTGTAGTTGAGAGTTGGTGCAACAAATGGGTCAGAAAAGGTGAAATTTCAGACCAATTAGCTAATTGGATAATTAACAAAAAAGCCAAACCAGGGGTCGCCTTCGGTAATATTAAAACCCACAAAGCAGGGAACCCACTCAGGCTTATCACATCGTGTTGTGGTACGGCTATAGAAAATCTTTCAGCCTTCAGTGAATTTTACTTGCAACCGTTGGCTCGTAAGTTGCCATCTTTCATCAAGGATACGACCGATTTACTTAACAGAATTGAGGATCTTAATAGGAGTGGCCCTTTCCCCGAAGGCACCCTTTTAGTTTCTTGGGATGTTGTGTCAATGTTCCCCAACATAGATAATCAACTCGGTCTTACTGCAGTCAAGAAGGCACTGAATGCTAGAGAAAACCAGCTTCCATCCACTAATTGCATTTTAGAAGCAGTAGAAATTTGTTTGAAGAGCAATCACTCGGTTTTTAAGGAAAACTTTTTCCTACAAATTCATGGCACAGCCATGGGCCCAAAGAACGCCTGTAGTTACGCGGATCTTGCCATGGGGGAAATAGATTATCAAGCTAAATTTTCTGGCCCCATAAAGCCGGCCTTATGGTGGCGATACCGTGACGATGTTTTTGATCTCTGGCAACAAGGCCTCCCTGCACTGCATGAGTTTACTGACTTTATAAATTCTCTATATCCTACCATTCAATTTGAATTAGTTTTTTCTGAAAGCGAGCTTCACGTGCTAGATTTAACTCTACATCTCATCGGGGGTTTCATTCAGACAGACGTTTATTCAAAGCCAACTGATAGCCACTTGTATCTTCCACCATCAAGTGCTCACCCCAAACACGTTTTCAAGGCTATCCCTTATGGCGTAGCAACTAGGTTACAGAGAAACTGCTCTGAACAAGTATTTCTTGCCGAGAGAACAACTGAATACAAGGGTTATCTAGTCAATCAGGGTTATCCCACAAAACTAGTGGAAGATCAATTTTCTAAAGCCTTAACTACATCTAGAACTGACTTACTTAGAACTCGTGCCAAAGCTGAGAAGAAATTGTTTCCATTTGTAACAACATTTAATCCAAATTTACCTGATGTTGGTCGCATCATCAGAAAACACCTAGGTATTTTGGAATCCAACCCCAAATTAAAAGAATTTTTCCCGCCAAATTCCATCATAGCCTCTTTTCGAAGATCTAAAAACCTTAAGGAATTGTTAGCGCCATCTCGTTATGGCTCTAACATTGAAGTTGAAGAGGCTATTGAGGTTAGGGGTTGCTTTAAATGCAAAAGAACAAGATGTGATCTCTGTTGCAATTACTTTGTCGAATCAAATTCTTTCCAAAGTTTTCAAACAGGCAAGAGCTATAAGATACGATCGAAACTTTCTTGTGATTCAAAAAATGTCATTTATTTGGCTTCGTGTAAGAAATGTAACTTACAATACATTGGTTCTACAACAACAGATTTTAGAGTTAGATTTCGCAACCACAAGTCTGCCATGTTGACCAAGAAAAAGACTTGTGAGGTAGCGGTTCATTTCAACAGAACACCGCACGACTTAAACGATTTTTCTTTCCAGTGTATTGATCAAGTGCAGATAAATGCAAACAATACAAGTAACATCGAAAAGCTTTTAATCACTAAAGAGGCATATTGGAGCGCACAGTTGTTCTCTCTGGCACCTTTTGGCTTGAATAAACGTCAGGAATTCCACTCGAAAAAAAGAATAAACTACAACTAGCGTAAAAATAACTTGCTAATTTGGCGGTTATCTTAGTTCAGGTGTTCAAAGGCCCTGACCTTGGATCTTGTTAGCTTTGTTAGTGCAAGGTTTTCTCAGGGGCCCCCATCGGGGAATTTATTACATTATTGTTGTTTAAGGGCCCTGTTCAGGGCGCCTGTTGTGCCTTGCCGCGGCATAGCTTCAAGGGCTTTGTTTGGGGTTTTTATTACAAGTTTTTCCTAGGATGGCCTTTTATGAATACTGTGAATATTTTACATGCGGGTCCCTTCACACTTTTGGCTGACTTGACGAATCATGTTATAGTTTTTTAACATTAATCTTTTTGTATTATATCCGATTATTTATTCATATTTGGTTTGCGTTTCTTGAGTTTTGTATCGCATTGTCATAGTTTCTCGCTTAGTAATCACCGATTGTTTATCATTGGTTAATTTTTTCATTTTCATGTGTTACCACGCCCTGTTATGTAATCATCTTTGTTATATTATGTCATCTTTTATACTGTAAACCTATTTAAGGACATTGTAATTTCTTATTCACTTGCACTGCAACTGATGAAGGTCATTGACCGAAACGTCTATTTTTATTAAATTTTTAAACTTTTTTTAGATTTTTTACTGTATATATATATATTTTTTTTTTTTTCGCTCGAAGTTGTCCGTCCTCGTTTTCCACAATTGCCTACAAATTTCATTACTCGAGGTTTGGACTACGAATCCTTTTGGATCCTTCTGGCGTGTGGCATCCCTGTTGGCTCGAAGCATCATAACTTTATATATATATATATATATATATATATATTTAACAATTATTCGCCGAAGGCGAAGTGATTATTGGTGAATATTCACCGAGATTATCTCAAAAAGAGAAAATAAAAAGCATTGTGCAACACGAAAAAATTCCCTGTTTTACAAGACTGCCGACTGGGAAAAGAATGGTTGGGCAATTCGGTTTACTTTCCTTTTATCAGTTTCCCAATCGAGTTGGAATTTCTCACATTTTGTGGTAACGAATTCCGTAACTGAGCACCGATGAAACTAAAGCTACCCTTTGAATAATTGGTGCGTGGCTTGAGCAAATCTGATTTGCCGCACGAGTTTCGTAAATTGTATTTAGTTCTTCGTTCGTTGAATACCTCCTACAAGTACAGTGAAGCTAGTTTCTCGAGGGGGATTAAACTTAACCCATTAAGCCCCAGTATTGACCAGCATTCAATTTCTCATTACAATATTTACAATTCATCAACCATTCAGGTTATGAGAATAAGAAAAATGATCATCAATAAAGAGTTGTGATATTTAAGCAAATTCTCCTCACTAGTACCATAACAAATATATGAGAACAGTTAGGAGAAAATGAATATTGATATTGAGGTTTAAGGACGGGTTAAGTAAATGCTGCCTGCTTGTCTGCAAAGTTAAGTGAATTATCCATATATGGATTACCTGTCATAGTAACCGAATATTTGAGCCCAGGCTACCGGTCCGCAGCCACTGTAGCAGCCACAGCATACGTGTTGATTGTAGTTCGGGAAAAAGTGCCACTGAGGAATACTGCCATAATACCAGGGGCTCCATCGCTTGGTCCGACTTGTGAAGTTCGTCTCAATACCAAAACTTTTCTCAATCAATTCGCCATTAGCAGTGGTCAGTTGGATAGTAAAGCTAATGTCGGTATTCAGGAGGTTTCTCTGTAAAGCAAGTTTGTCTTGTTCGACAGCAATCTTGAAGTAAGAAATCCCATTCTTAGCAATGGCAATGCTGGGATAGACAGTAGGTCCACTGCAACCTAAGGACGGAGAGAATGAGTTCATGGTATCACTGATCCCACAGACTTATCATGGTTGCCACACCCACAAGATCTTGAGATTCTCTGACTTTTTCTTGACAAATGTAAAATTTCCCTGACCAACTAAATTAAAAAATCACAAATATGGCCTCCAACCTTCCCTCACAGCCAGCCAGTCCACTCATTTATTTATGCTTTCCCAGAGTCAAATCCAGTGTACATGGATCGATAGTTACCTAAGATAACATGGAAAAAGAATTGATTTTCTTGGAAACCCAAAATCAGCTTGTCATTTAATTTCTACCAATCCAACACATTTCATGTCACATTCTTGATTATACCAAAACATCGCTGAATTGGCAAGAAATAAATTAGTAATCTTAAATTTCACTTTTCCCTGACTTCTCTCAAAGACTTAAACTTTCCCTGACTCGAAATGAAATTCCCTGTCTTTTCCCTGACCTTGAAGAATTTTTTTCCCTGACCATTTCCTGACCTGTGGCAACCATGCTAATGTTTACGTTAATAGAAATGTAGACATTGCAGCCGGGTGGATAATCAGACATGGTCTGATGCTACGCTGGTTTGAAGTAATAAATGCAACTAAAACAGTTACAATTCACACTCGACGTTTCGACACTCCTGCCGTCTGTCTTCTTTCACAGGCACATAGCCAGGATTTTCTTTCATGTACGCCAAAGTTGGATATCAATTGTCCGAGCAATTCGTCGGGTGATGGATAATTGTCCGAGCAATATATTCCTACAAAATTTCAGGTACGCCATGGCGTATTGGCGTACAGGTAGCTAAACGCCTGTTTTAGGAGTGGTTACTTTTGGCTGTGAAGCTCCTTTAGTGTGATGAAAGGCGTTGCTTAATAATTTAATAACAAGGTATAAGCAAACGGCTGGTAACTCTTTAAGTAAGTAACATTTATTATTTTAAACCAGCGTAGAATCAAACTATGTCTAATTTTTGTGTGCTCACCACCATCTATTTAGCCACGTATAGAGAGTGATGTAAGTGCCACGCCGTAAGCACAGTTCTTACCCTTTCCAATGTTTAGCACACTACAGAGTCTTTTCAGCCATTCCTGGGGTGTTATGGTTTTTTGAGAATCCGCTGACTGCTTAACTGACAGCCTCACTGCTGATTGTACTTTTCCGAGCCCAAGCACTACAAAGTGGGTGGATCCGGGTTCGAGTGCGTCCTCAGCAAACTGAGTCTGTTTTCCCTGACCGACCCTGAGAAGGTTTCCCCATTCAAGCTCTTCTGCCACTTCTTCATTTAGTTTACGCCAGTCAGTATTAAACCTGTCTAAATCATTCTTCAACATTGCGCTCAAGCTCCGCCATTCTTTAAGATTTACCTGTGAAAACACCATGATACAGGGAAGACCTCTTACCACAAATCATAACAGTAAAAAGCAATACATATAGTATCCAACACTCAAAAACCGTAGTATGAAATTAGTAACGTGAGGTCAGAACATTACAAAGTAAAACGTACAGCACTAAATTACAGTATTGTTCATGGTCAATCTACATGGTTTAGCCCACAGATGATAAGGCTAGAGGCACATTGTGTAGTGAGACAAACACTGCAAAGCTCAGTAGCTTTACAAAGAATGGTCACATTGCATGCTTTGATCCACAGATGAAAAAGCTACGAGCACGTTGTATAGTAAAACAAACAGTACCACAGAACAGTACTGTTCAGTAGCTTTCCAAAGAATGCTCACACTGTATGGTTTGATCGACAGATGAAAAAGTTAGAATCACACTGTATAGTAAAACAAACAGTGCAACAGTACAGTAATGTTCAGTAGCTTTACAATTAAAGAATGGTCACACTGTATGGTTTGATCCACAGATGAAAAAGTTAGAACCACACTATCTAATTAAACAAACAGTACAACAGTACAGAAATGATCGATAGCTTTCCAAAGAATGGTCACACTGCATGATTAAGCAACAGGAACATTGTTAACATAGAGTGTAGCCCTCAGTTGTGACTTTAAAGTGCTCATTGATAACACATTGAGGAAAAATAAATGATTCTACTTACGGGTGCATTCGAAGTCCAGTTATAGTTTGCAGCCACAGGTACCCCCTTGTAATTCTCACAGATGTACAGTGGCGCGGCGCTCAATCGGTAATGTTTATAACAGGATTCTCCCACCAGTCGCGCCTGCTCATTCAATGCGTCAGTTGGTCGCTTTTGGTTTGCAGTGATGTTGATTGGTCCGCTCTCGACAAACCGGTTATCACCGGTTTTGCTACTGCCTGACAGCAGGAAATATTCTTTGCCATCACCACTGCGAATCTCATAGTACGCAATGTAGTTCGGATCGAGATCCTTGCGGTAGATAGCTCTCGGTTCGCCTCTGGCTAACAGATTAGCGCTCTGCAGACCACCGAAATCTTTCTCAAACATCAAATCCACAATGGTGTCCAGGACATCGTAGCTGAGAGGGCCAGCCAATGAGGGTGATATTACCATGGAAACGAGAACCATTACTGCCCAGACCCCAACAGGCGTGGCCATCGTTGTTGAGGTCGCTTTCGTCCTTTTGAAGTCTGCGAACTGTATGTTTCGTTAAGCAACGCTTTTACTCTCGCTAGAGAGGACAAGTTGAATGCGCCGTTATACAATACTAGGAACTGTTTTCTTGCAACATTATTGCGAGAAAAAGAGATTCCTTAACTTGGATATTACGAAACAAGGACATAAAAGGTAAAGTGGAAAGTTACGTTTTCCAAAAGCGGATGGCGATTTATGGTTTTGTTTCAACTCTAGTGCCGCAAACAGTTTTGAGATCACCTTTTGTTTTTCTTGCTATAACTGAAAGCTAAAATGGTAGTTAGCCTTTCTTACTTACCATGTACTAGTATCCTTTAAAACTCTATTCTCTCGATCTTTGTAATATCAGATTTTGCCTCGCGAATCATAAGATCTAATGGAAGCAAGTAACCTTTCCGCTCTCAACAGTGACTAGCGTACAGGTTCTCCCTACTGCATCAATATGATACAAATTGAGACGGAATTCGTTGGGCTGAAGCCTTAGGGAGAGCATGGCCGTAATTCAATGAGATGTTGAAAGTACTAACAACTCTTAAAGACTTCTTACCTCACAAAGTTTTACCTGCTCTTCTTCTGTTTCTTCCGTATTTTTCTATCCAAGGAAGCACTTTGTAACAAGCCTTAACCGTCGAAGTCTTTTATACTTTAATATTGGCCACGTGATTCTATCCTTCTCTCTCTCTCTGTAGACCCAGCCGTCTATACCGTTTTAATGGGGGTTGAATGCAAGGACAGTTTGTCAAGTGCAGCCATTCATTATCACACGCTATAACTCACGAACTTATACAGCTGCGTGTTTCTCACATGATATGGACAGCACCCTATAATCAATTGCCAGTTGTCGTAAAATTAGGTGAGAAATCTAAGTTGGAAAATTAAAGATCATTAAAATCAACTGACACAAAGAAATCGTTCTTAAATGTCAAGCCGAGAGAGCTTAAGATCATGAGAAAAACAAGGTGCCAGAGGAGCCCATTATCAGAACGTTTTGCTAATCTATGTGTTGCAATTGATTTCAAACTTGGCCACCTAATAGCCAGGGAATTTGGTATATCTTATTCTTAAATATCATAGGCCATTTGCCCAAAAATTCTCGCATGTTTCCCAAATTTTTACGAAACAGTCCAAAGGAAACGAGGTTCATATGATGCACTAACATAGGTATACTTATGAAGTAAAATATTCTTACATTCGAAACTATCATATGAGCTTATGAACACGCTAAAAGAATTGAGAAAATACATACACACACATGCAAACTTCTTTTAAAATTGGCTTTATCCAAATCTCTCTTGATGGCCAAAAAATCTAAGTTGAAGAATCCAATTTTTTTTAATACTGCTGTATGGCTCAACAGTTGCAAACAGTTGTCGTTATAAAGATTTGGTAGAGATGTGTTCCCGGGGCTTTTTCTGCTGTATTTCGCACTTCCCGCCTTCAGAAAATCAACCTTTCAGAGAGAAATAGAAATAAGGAATCTCTTGAGAACAGCGTAAAACGTTCTAGAATAGTCTTCATATTGAGTCGCCCTTAATGATATCACATTACACTGTGATAAGCGAAAGTTCGTCGCTGTTATGTGAGCAAACTTAAGCAGTTAAGATGAAAAGACCTGAAAAAATAGCACCTACCCATCCCCTAATCCAACAAGTTATAATGAGTTAAAAAGTTAGCGTTAGTGTTGGTTAAGGGGAGGGGTAGGTGCACGGTTGCCCAGAAACTGATATTGATCCAAAAGATTCAGTCCTGAATGGGAATCGAACCCATGACCATGCGACATTGGTGCAACGCTCTAAACAACTGAGCCAACAAACCAACTGGGAGCTAGTCATTTGTGAGTTCGTGATATAAACGATTTAACATAGAGGATGGAGGAATAAATGTGAATAGACAAATATTTCATACACCTGAACTGCGGGAAAAAAGATTTAATAAGTGAAAGAGCGTCGCAGTTTTGATAACACACTCTACTCAAAACAAGAAACCTTAAGGAACTACTGTGCTAAGTTAAGTACTCATTGCTAGCTTTACAGATCGGAAATTAGCCTCAATTTTATTTATTCAAACGGCACATTTTCAAACGTTGAGTGTCCTTAAAAACTGTATTAGAAAACGAAACGCTGAACAAATACCTTTGAGAAAACACCTCTTAGTATCGTAAGTGTCTTTGTTCTACGTGCGATAATTATGTTTGCCCAATCGATTGATTTTGTGTCTGCACATGGATGTGTCACTCGACGACGTAGGTTCACGTGGTTGGTTAAATGCCAAATTGAAAGACGATTTTTTTTCTTCGATTTTAAAGGCTGAAGAATTCCCTCCTATTCCACAATTGCTAGTATGTAAATAACAAAAGTAATGGAATGTCACGATTTCGTCTCTAGAAATCGTATAAAAACGCGATCATTGTGTCTATTGCCTCGTAAGCTTTGAAGTTGTCTCAATTTTTCTTCTCCATCTGTGCAAGCAGAGGCCACGCCCGTTCGGAGCTGTTTAGTTTTTTTTTGGCTACTGCATATCAAATAATGCAGGAACCAATATGTCAAAGGAAACAAGAGTGATTGAGTGAGTGAAGGAGCCAATCAGCGCTTGCCTTGTATTTAGCCAATCACAATGCACAATACAATTCGCTTTTATATCGATTTACTTTTAAACTCAGAAGAGAATATGTAAAAGTAATGAAATCGAGGAAAGGCGATAGGTATGGCAAAAAGGTCCGAATAAACTCAACAAATGCAGTAGCCACATGCATGCAATGCTTGCCTATTTTTGAAATAGCGCTCCACTCTTATGACAATTCATACCAAACTCCTTTCCGCTTTTAACACTAAAATGAGGAGAAAAGACAAATTCCCAATGCAAGGGTCAACCCGTAAAAGGATATTTGTCATATTTCGGATAAGTTTGACTTGACGCTAACAGAATTGGAGTGTGATCAACATTTTATAAACCGTGTAAATCCTGGTTTAGGCAGTAAACAATAATGTCGTAACAATCATCAATTCCCAGTTACAATGATTCACCTAAAATGTGTCTATCGGTTGCATCTATATGCAAAACAAAGTTTAATAAAGTTTGGATCTAACAACTCACTTTGATCGAAGGGTTCCCACTGAAAGCAGAAGACGAGAATCGATTCAGCACAGATCCTGAGAAAAAACTAGTGATTTCTTGATGGGCGTTGCAAGCCCATTTATAACTTATTTCTACGGGCTTGTGTCCGGGGTGAAGTAAAAAAACGTGAAGCCTGTGGGTAAAGCTATTTCCTAAGGGGAAAACACGCGTGATGTTCGGAAGTTTTCATGCTGAAGCGCCATGTATCATTAACCTCTAGAAAATTCGAAGAAAGTAAGGAATGTAGGGAGGAGAAAAGGAAAAGATCTCGGTAAGGAAAACGGTGTAAGGATTTGAAAGGTAAAAACGCTGCTATAGAGTTTGCCCGAGTTAAATCAGATCAGAGACCTCACTTAACCCTGCGCTTTCATAATGTGTGGCCCCTCGACCATTCGTGCCAACAATTACTAAAATTATCTGCGCGACAAAAATAAACTTGATAAGCAAAAAATAAACAAGCAACTTTTCTTGGTCGCGTTTACAAAGGTGAAGAAAAGTTTAGTAAAGCAACCTTCCGTTCTGATACTATTAGGGAGCTTATGCACGCGCGTTTTTGAGACGCGGACGGCAACCGGAAGGGAGCTGTTTTCTCTTTTAAAACTTGTCTTCACACAACCACATTTACATTGATTAGTATCTTTTCTCCATTAGAGATGATCACTATTAAAATCTGGGAGACACCACTGTCCTGACACGCATAGTGGTCTCTACCGGTTGTCGTCCGCGTCTCAAAAACGCGCGTGCTTAAGCTCCCTACTATTTCAGGTGTACTGAGTTTCACACACGGAAATGACCGTGAGTCACCGATCCATACATCATTTCATCAGCAGTGAAAATTCATCTTTCGCGTTGCTAAGTGCGAGTTCAAGTTAGTCATTCCTTGTTGGGTCTCCTTACACGAAAATACTTTCCCGCAAAACAGAATGCACATAATCAAGGTAAGACAGAGTAAAAATTTAAAGTTATAATAATTAGGATTGAGGAGAAAAAGGCGAGGAACAGTGCTTATTTTAAAAATATTGTGGTCAGTGTGTTTTCATCAGGAAAGTTCAATCGTTCCCCTTTAACGTGGGTTCAATAAAAAACAATACATCTCAACACCAGTAACACGAACAAGCTATCGACAGTTGTTCACTACTAAAAGTTCATTCATTTCATTTGCTCAATTCGTCTTCTTCAAACGGTGTTTAATCTAAATTCTTCATGACCAAATGAGTAACAGCGGACACATTACAATTGCATGCGACGGTCTTAAAACTGTACATTCATCAAACCAAAACTTTAAGCGAAATGTGCGAAGTCTTCTTTTTTCACTGAACTCGTGCACTCAGAAGCCAGAACAAAACAGATAGCATGTCCTTACAGCATTTTCTACCAAGACGCGGGTACAACCATTTGGTAATGAAATCGTGTTCATGTATCATGGACGACTTGTGGCAAGTCTTGTTTTTAAATAGAACTGTAATTCATCATTTTTCTAAGAAGCGAAAAATTGCAGTAGAAGATTGAAGCAAAGGATTGCAACAAAATTCAGTAACATGTACACTTGACAACAAAACACGGCATTAAGTTTTAATACTAAAACAGATGCAGCTTACAAAGGGAGTGACTTTCAACCTACAAATAACAAGAAACTAATTTTAGTATTTTACTCCTCAGTCTTATAAGCTGACTTCAAGTGAATTATGCGAAGCATGACTGGTCTAAGTACACCCCGGCGATATTTACAATACCAATCTTTTTATACAAATTTGACTCCTCTCTAGAAACCGATTTCTTCCTTTACATATACAGCTTTAAATACAAAACGAACAATGAATCACAGGCCTCGGTCAAGGACCCAAATTTATAGGGACGATTTTGTGCGTAACAATTTTCATGAATAGTTTGGGACAAAAAAAAGATGTCTCTGCTCATCAACTCAGTTGCCAGAAAACCGGCAAACCTCTCATGTCTGCAAAGACGTGAACACAATAGGTTTCTATAATAACTACTTCATGCTTTTACGATTGCCTTTTCGGGCCCCACTGGACTACCTACCGCCCGTGGGCTTAATCTATTGAAGACCATGACCCTCGGGTCGGGACGAGTAAAGAGTCTACTGAAGGCGCATGGCTGAGCCATCAATAAATTAGATGCCTGATACCTGATTCTTGTCTGCGTTTAGATACTACGTTTCAAAATGATTTAACATCGTTTCACTGCAGAGTAATTACAGAACAACTTCTTAAACGAATTCTTAAACCCTTGTGGACTGACACGCACAAAAACGCAGATAAGAACTGAGTCGGCCAATCACTAACCATCTGGAATCCACGCTAGGTAAATAACCAGTCATCTGGACTTAACGTTAAGACAATGAGTCATATATCATATGACACTGGTGGGACGAGCACAGACGGAGAGGGTAAACCAAAGTTGGGATCGTTGCATTTGATATTGGCAGAAACTAAGCTAGAACAACGATGTTAAAGTTGCGACTATCGACGGTAAGCGAAAATCGCGACCTTCACTAAAGAACATACCCCTTACTAACCGAGTTCCAGGTCCGTCTTGTAAGTTACGGACCGAGTTTCTTCCGCTCGGATTTATGGCCCAAGCGCGAAGCGCGAAGCGCGCGGGCGATAAATACAAGCGGAAAAGACACACACACACACACACACACACACACACACACACACACACACACACACACACAAACACACTACAACCAAAAAAAAAAAAAAACGAACAGTGCCATCACCAGTGCTCGAGCTCTAGACCCCTAATTGGAGGTCCATCATGGAAACCACCACACCACCATGTCCTCCTTAGTTTCCTACTGAGGTTTGGGAACTGGAAAGCTACGACTAAACAACTCATGGAAAACCTACACCCACAGATCCCTTCAACGTGACAATTACACGTTAAACAATCCCACGCGACCTGTTGTTCATCGCGGTTGGTCCATATCTCCACAAAGTACCCGCATTAACTTACAAATCACAGTCTTTCATCCGTTACAAAACCGTGGTACAAAATTCATTAATTTCCTTTGCACTGTACAATTCATGTATTGGGAAAATAGAACTTGAAATGGATAAACTGATCCCTCTTTTTAAACTGACAGCTTCTGACTACTCTAGTACATAAAACTTTAACACGCCACTACATACACAGTATCAAGATTTCCGCCTCGATTACGGATATTTTATAGAGCATGATTCTAAGTTTCTTTTCTGTGGATAGCAGCATATATGCATATTTGGAAAGCTACTGAACAGTACTGTACTGTGGTACTGTTTGTTTCACTACACAGTGTGGTTCTGACTTTTTCATCTAAGGATCAACAATGCAGTGTCGCTATTCTTTGGAAAGCTATTGAACAGTACCGTACTGTGGTACTGTTTGTTGCACTAAACAGTGTGGTTCTAACTTTTTCATCTGTGGATCAAACCATGCGGTGTGACCACTCTTTGGAAAGCTACTACACAGTACTGTACTGTGCTGTTTGTTTTACTATACAGTGTGTTTTAGACTTTCTCATCTGTGGATCAAACCATGCAGTGTGACCATTCTTTGGAAAACTAATGAGTGCCGTACTGTGGTGCTGTCTACTTTATTACACACCGTGGTACAAACTTCCCAACTATGAGAAAGAAACCTGTCTTTGCAAACCGGTAGCAAGGTTTAAGCGCTGAAGACAAAAAAGGAAATGTGACAGCTACCTTACGTAATCATCTTCTGCCCTCTAGGGAAAAAAAACCTTTTAATAGGAGACTTTGCCAAAGATGCGAGTAACGTACTTATTGTGTCAGTACTGTCATATAGCGAAAGACGCGACAGGTCCAGGACAAGTAAAGTCTCAACCAACACAGTGAGGGAGCCATTTTTCCATGATACGCGTCCCCCCGGATAGCCAAAGCCACAGAGATCTAGACTGTTGATGCTATTTTAGGGTAACTTTTTCCATGAGGAGGATAGTCAGGGGGGGGGGGGGGAATTGTTAATCATCGCTGGCCTCCCATTTTGCTGATTAGCTCGTCGCAGATAGCTGTCAATTCCGCGTTTTCAGAGTTCTGTGTACGAAACAAAAAAATTGCCGAATCAGAAAGTTGAAGGAACAATAACACGATTTGTTATATACCTAGACTTTCACTCAACAAATCGAGCACTGTGATTGGTTGATTATTAGTCACGTGCCCCTGATCAAATTCAATTGTATCCCGACCGGGACACAATTGCACAGTTGCTGTCCGCGCACTGAATACAACAGCACGTGATCAGTGCATGACGAACTAAAAATGGCGAGATCTTCCAAATACATAACAAAGGACTTAATATCTGGTCCCTCGGGAAACTAGTTAGTTTCACCGATAATCACTTCCCCTTCGGCGAATAATTTTTAAATAAAATCAGAGAACCACAAGACTCGCGTTCACATCTTGTCCAGATTCAATATTTCCCAGGCACCATATTTGGAAACTGCTTGCCCCAATCTTTGAGCTTGTTAGCAATGATTGGTTCATTTGGTTTCTCTGGCTTTCCAAATATGGTACATGGTAGATTGAATGTGGACAAGCTGCTGTTTAAGACATTCAGAGGCAGTTACATGTTTCAAGTCGTGTGGGTTTCTGATAAGGTGCTGTTTTCTCTTAGTTAATAATGAAACAAAAATGATAAAATAAATTTATTTCTGATAAAATATTGCACTGGTTCTATAGTACCCTAGTCGGCACGACTGACAGAATGAAAACTCTGTGATGTCCAAAAAACGATGGGGCGAACGAAAACAAGGAAATGCAAGTAGTAGTCATCACGCGAGAAGGTAACGGAACGTCTTCGGAAATAGTCGGAATGTTTCGTCAATACACGACAAAATCACGTACCTTTTGCTGCAGGCTCATTTCTAAGCTGGCGGTTTTGGTTTGCTCCTTCTTCAGCGCTGCTTTCATAACCGCTATTTCAGATTCGTTGGTTTTTCGCACTCGACTAATCTCGATGTTGGCACTGCAAGCAGGCAAGCAAAATAAGTGGTACATTAATTTAATGGAGATAAGACATGTCGAAAGACAACATATAAGAAATGTATTTTCCCGCGACCAGTCGTCTTTCGCTCGGTCAATACAGTCAAGGCCGAGGTTAATAAAATATGGCCTATTTCTTTTATATGGCCTTTTTAGCAATACTGTACTATTGTAGCCATACAATAATCACCGATAATTACTGAGCCTGAGGCAAATAATTGTTTTAGTATAAATACACAGGTGATTATTTCAAAAAAAGAAATGAAAAAACATTGTACAACACACAAAAAACCTATTTCATCAAAAGCGCGGGAACGACTGGCAGCCATTTTGTTCGTCGAGGTGATTATCAGCTGATAATCCGAGATAGCGAACCAATCAGAGCGCGCGATTTTGTATAATCACCTGAGTATTTATACTAAAAAGCAGTAATGTGGTGTCTCAAAATCGTATTTTGTTTATGGTGTTACGTACCTTTCAATTTTTTCCTCAGCGTGTTTTTTCAACAGACGATACTTTTCTTCAGATTTCTTTAGTTTTTCCTGGTAGTCGCTTGTCGCTTTCTTCAAGATCTCTTCGTTCTGTTTACAATACAAACAGAAAGGTCATTCAAAGATACTGTAGCCCTTAAAACAACATTCAAGTGTGCATCCTAAAGAATCTAATGCATTCCTAGCTCCCTTTTTAGGGAGCACACCATAAAGGGAGGCAGGCGCGTAGCTACCTGTACGCCAATACACCATGGCGTACCTGACATTTTGTAGGAATATATTGCTCGGACAATTATACATCACCCGACGAATTGCTCGGACAAGTAATATTCAACTTTGGCGTACTTGAAAAAAAATCCTGGCTACGCGTCTGGGAAGCACTTACTTAGTTTCTTGGGCGGAGTCTGTTATACGCAGAGAAGCTACGGTGAATGCACGATCGAAAAATTAACATTGCCACTTTTCGAAACTCTGTAGCATAGTCGCACATCCGGCGTTCAAACCTTAACTTTTGGTAGCCCTGGTCAGTTTTAACTCGCCACTGGCGACAGTGCGACCGCCAATTTTTAGCCCTGTTAAAGGGAGCAATGATAGGTCTCTGTCTTACAGAAGTCTGTCCTAAGGAGAGATCAGTTCACACAGAAGTATTAATTGAATATCGGCTTAAGCCACAGTGGTCCTGACTCAAAACACTAATAGCCTGTTAATAGCCATCTATTTCCTTCCATCCGCGAAACTCTTGAGACTTGAAAACAACCCTTTTGCGATGAGAAATAAGAAACTAAGTGAGAACACAAAAAATACAAGACAGACTGTAATACCTTTTTGAAGTTCTCTACAACTCCCTTTAACTTTTCATATCTTCGATGGAGATCCGAGAAAGCAGTTTCTACAGCTGTTAAATCAGCCTGAAGCTGAAAGGAAAAATTCGAATTAACAGTTACAGCGAAATAATAAAAGCTGCAAAAGAACAAGCTGTTTTAGGAAACACTAGGGAGTTTGTGTGCAGAATTTGCTACTTAGAAAGACTACTCACGATACTACCAAGGAATTTACCAGCTAATAATATGCATGAAATTACTCCATTCTGATTGGCTGAGAGCAGTGCAGTTCAAGTGTAATATCAGTGCAAAAAGTGTAACACCAGTGAAAATTACACATCGATATTCTGGATTATGATATTCTTTATTTTTAAACGAACCACTTTGAGTTCGTAGCTTTATCAGCTGATCTTCATCAGCCAATAAGTAAATACAGTGTCAAATCCGCGTCAAATGCTTACTTCCTGTCCGCAATGAGATCTTCCGGCACTTCCTCCGGGCGAATTTTTTCATGTTTATATTATTAATAAGTAATCATACGGTTTTTCTCGTTCAATTTGGAATTAATTTGCACTTGTGAGTTTTTCAAAAAGCTGAAATTGCAGGAGCCGCTTCGGCTCCTGCAATTTCAGCTTTATGAAAAACTCACTCGTGCAAATTTATTCCAAATTGAACTCAAACCATATGATTACCTATACTAATAATATACATTAAAAAATTACTCGATTCTGATTGGCTGAGAGCAGTGCAGTTCAAGTGTAACACCAGTGCAAAAAGTGTAGAATCCAGTGAATTACACATCGAAATTCTAGATTATGATTGGCTGAAAGACAATCGGAAATTTTCTAAGCTAATGATATCACGTATAATGATGACGAAAATTTTCTGCGGAAACTTTGAAAAAAGTTTTATGGAGTGAGAAAAAATGGCTACATGAAATCAAGAAAGGTCTACTCTGGCCAATACTCTTTTCATGTTTATATTATTAATAAGTAACCATACGGTTTTTCTCGTTCAATTTGGAAACTGGTACTTAGAAAATATTGAATCTTGACGAGCTGTGAACGCGCGTTACACGTTTCAAGTCTCCTGGGTTTCTGTTGATGATTAATTGATGATTTAAGTTGTGTGTGTTGTGAACACTTTCGCTGCCTCGGGAACAAGGAAAAACTATACCGGGGTGGTCGGCAAATAAAAAAGTACCGTACACAAATTAAAAAGTGTGATTCTCTGTGTTCAGTTTATTTTAATACCTGGTCTCTTTCTTTGGCTACTTCTGAGGCGGAGTGGTTGTATTGGTCCTGTGACTTCTGATTGCTTTCTGCAAAGAAAACAAAACAAATGACGCTATCTTGACACCGCACTTATAAAGGGGATGTGGCGGGGTTGAGAAGCGATGGCCTTGCCAGAATCGGAAAAAAGCCGTCCGAAACTCATTATCATCAAATTATCATAATCAAAACAAAAGAAAACCAAATTTGAACCAAGGTAACAATTGAACCACAACATCAATACTACATAAATATAAGTAACGATGACTCCAGAAAATCTATGATACCAATGCCTTACATTGACCAGAGAAACACTATACACTTAATGTATGGTCCCGAGGGAAACAGTTTTGTTTTTTCCGAGAGTCCTGATTTTTCCCGAGACGAAGTCGAGGAAGACATCAGGACAATATAACAATAAATATGACAATAAATTTTAGAACCGCTGGCTCACCTATCATGTCTGCAATAGTTTTCTCATAATCTTGCATCACAACCCTGCAGACAAAGTAGAAAGTGAGGCCAGGGATTCGCTTGCATAACTTCAGCTCTTACACTGTTGATACAATTGATTGTCAACCTCCAAGGAGGCGACGGTCAATTAAAGTTTGAGGAGTATTTCTGAGATTTTGTGTGGGAACTCACTTTTTTTCCAATTAAGGACCGTTCATTTTTACGAGGAAGGGGGGGCCGGTAGGCCTTTTTTTTAAAGGGGGTTATGTGAAAAAGAGGGTTTTCGAGGAGGGGGCCATCCCCAAAAATAGGTAAAAGGGGGTTCACCTGAAATATTTTCGCAATACTCTGAAATAGCATAATGTCTTAACAGGAGCCCATCAAAGAAATGGCTGTTTCAAGGGAGGGGGGGGCATGTGAAAAAATTGGCAAGCTGAGGGGGGGGGGGGTCACGCAATTCAAAAATGGTTTTTTTCCAGAATCACACCAGCTCCCCCCCCCTCGTAAAAATGAACGGTTCCTCGTACCAGTTCGCTCGACTTTTCCCAGAATTTTTCCATGTAGAAATGATGCTTTTATCTATATGCACGATTTGCCATCGCTCCGACTGTCTTTCAAGGATTATGATTTCAAGGATTTTTCTGCAATTACCTAACTTCTCCTTCCAAATAGCAAATGACCGACCACTAAAGTAGATATGTTATCAAGGAGCGTGGTAATAGCCGCACGATCAACAGACAATCCCGTTGGAATATGTGTGACTGTTAACGACATAACGCCCAAAAACAACAAGCGGTCACGCAGTCGCGCAGGATAGGCTAAAATACTAGTAACAAGCAAACAAATAACAGAAACACTAAGGTTTGCCCTAGACACAAAAGAGCCGAGTGCTCGTAGATTGTATAGAGCTGCGTGACAGCATGGAAGAACACCTAAACAACACATCTGATAGAAGTAGAATAAATGGGTATATTTGTCAGCCAGTCAATGGCAATTTAAGGGTCACAGCGAAATAACAATAACACAAAGCAACTGTCTCTTACCTCAGCTCTGATGTTTCTCTTTTGAGTTGTTCGTTTCTTTCTGTGAGGTCTTTGTTTTCCATTTCTCGAATAGCACACTCCTCTTGCAGCTTAAATGTAAAACACAACCATCAACAATATATTCACAGTTTATCCTGCACCTTGCACTGAAACACAGTCGATCGCAAAGCGGCGAAAGAAGAGATCCTCGCGCGCGTAAGACGCGAGGGTCACACGTGCGCAGGGAGGGGGTGGGGGTGGGGGTGGGGGTGGGGGTGGGGGTGGGTAGGGGTATTAGCATCTCTACTACGTCACTCTTCGTTCTTGCCCTCTTTTCTATGCGTTCGCAAACGAGCGAGTGTACTTTCCTTTAAAAAGATAAACTCCTTACTAAACAAGTCATAAGTACCTGTTTACACAGTGCTTCTGATTCCCGTTTGACTGCCGCGTCAAACTCCTCTTTGTTGGAGTACAATGCCTTGAAGAGAAAACAAGACGGTGTTACATTAGGCAAAGTATCTTATGACTCGACACACAATATAGACTTAATGTATGGTCCCGAGGGAAACAGTCTTGTTTTCCCGAGAGTCCTGATGCTTCCCGAGACGAAATCGAGCAGACGTTAAGCGCTTTGTTATATATTTAGACCTTCCCTTAAAGAAATTATAGCAAAACCAAGCAAACAAAGACGGCACAACTGGCGTGCGGGCAATAACTACGCAATTGCATCCCGGTCGGAACCATTTAAATTTGATCAGGGGCACGAAATCAAGAAATCAACCAATCACAGTGCTCATTTTGTACGGTGAAAGTCTAGGTATATAACAATTTACAATTATACAAATCCCCAATTTCTCGGTGCTACCTGCCCTACAGAAGACATTTCTCTCAATTTTTTTTTCTGACCACAGTCGTGTTCTACTTTTTGCAACAACATATCAAAGTTGAATATTAGAGCATGCTCAGTGTCCTTAACTTTTACAATGACCACAGGGAAGAGGATTCCCATCATGCATGCAACCAATTGACCAAGAGCACCAACTCAGAGGAACTGAGAAATTTCCACAATACACCTTTCAAAATACTCAAGCGCATCTAGGTCAAAATGATGCTTTAAAACCCAGTTAGTGTATAGAAACCATGCAGCTCATCACCCACTGGAAAGCTATTGACAGATTCCTTTCTGTAGTGATGGTAGGTAGGTAGGTAGGTAAAGGTGCACACGGGCCTTGGGGAGCTTATCCCAGTTTTTGTAGCACGAAGCACTCCCCCCTGGATGGGATGCTAGTCCAACGCAGGGTTACCCCCAACATTGAATTGCTGGGGCCCATTTATAAACCTGGGTGGAGAGACACAGTGTGGAGTTAAGTTTCTTGTCTATGGAAACAACACAGTGCCATCACCAGGGCTCGAACTCAGGAGCTCCTGCTCGGAAGTCCAGCACGCTAACCACTACACTACCATGTCTCCACTTCTGTAGTGATATTTACTTTTAAATATGATCTATCCAAAACGCGATCGCAATGTTATTATCTATTGTGTACATGTGCTTTGTATCTTTCCACAATAAAAGGTTAAGCTGGTTTATGATCAAACCAGTCATGAAGCCCACACCGCTAGAACTTATCCCATTTTCTGGGCAACGATCCTCCTCAACGGAGTATTTTTGCACCGTCAGGTTTTCTTTAGGTCCCTAATCAATTCCCCAAAAATAGATGGACCGCAAAGTACCATTTTACAGTTGTGTGCTCAGTTCAGGGTTCTATAATTAACCCTTTCACTCCCAAGATCTGAGAAGTAATTCTCCTTAATAAGTACCATACATTTCCCCATATGTTAGTTTGGAGAATTTACTATTAGATTCACTCAATATTCTTCTCATGACCTGTTGGCTTGACAATATACTAGAATGGTCAGGAGACGTTTCATGTTAATCACTTCTAGGAGTAAAAGGGTTATTAAAAATAGAACCGACACTGCAGAAAAAAATCCTGTTACAAAGCTTTCCGCTCTTCATATGCGACTTACACGAAAATCGCCAACGGGTTTGTATTAAGAGCCAATGTCGGAAAATATCGAGAATCTCAAATCAGTTCCAAAAATTCGAATTTTGGCTGATACCACCCAAACATCCCTTTGGGGGAACTATTTCAAGAAACGATATTAAGAAATCCCCAAGCGCTTTACATTTTGAGAATTTTAGAAAAGTTAATCACTTCTAGGAGTAAAAGGGTTATTAAAAATAGAACCGACACTGCAGAAAAAAATCCTGTTACAAAGCTTTCCGCTCTTCATATGCGACTTACACGAAAATCGCCAACGGGTTTGTATTAAGAGCCAATGTCGGAAAATATCGAGAATCTCAAATCAGTTCCAAAAATTCGAATTTTGGCTGATACCACCCAAACATCCCTTTGGGGGAACTATTTCAAGAAACGATATTAAGAAATCCCCAAGCGCTTTACATTTTGAGAATTTTAGAAAAGTTCCAAAATTCGCAAAAAATACATTTTTTCATTCGGGAAACGGGTGCAAATTTCAACATATTTCAACGAAACAGTACAAGCGCGCAAAAGCTCCTATTGACTTGATAATACTCATGTATTTAGCACATATCCACAGCTTCAAGACCCCGTAAAAAGGCTTCGCAAAATAACTACTTTAATATAGTTTCTGGCTTTTATTGTGTGCGCTCTGATTGTGTGTTGTTTTGGTAGTCAAAATAACGCCCAACTTCAACCGTCAAAAGTCGATCCTGGTATGTCACAAATTGAAAAAAAATACTATACCAAACGAATGACCTGTTATTTTTTTAATTACACCTGAAGTTTCAGCTCTGCGAATTTAAACACGTGCGAGTAATAAAATTTCAACTTGTGCCCCCAAGTCGCCTGTCCGCGACAAGAACGGGAATGTAAACAAAGGAAAACATATGCAAATCGAGGAGAAAATCATACGGAAGTTATGACTTACCCCTCAAAGCGCAAAAAATTGGTGGAATTCTGTTACCTTAACAGGTATTTCTATCTGAGAGACTAATAAAACGAAATTATCCGTCCAATAATAATAAGAAAGCTATAAAAAAGGGCTGGAGGACCAGGGTCATTAAGTCGCCTCGGATGCATCGCAACTCGTGTGTATGGTTCCGGAGGTAAAAAAGCTTTTGAAGAAGCTTTCAAAATGCACCATGGAGCAAGCAAACAATGTCAGTAAAAATAGACTGATATTTTGAGGTATGATAGAAATGAACCATTGTAAGTTTATTTTTACAATTAAATAAAATGACATAGGAGCGCCGGCCATCGACAGTTCGATTTTAAATGGTCCGTCCCTTGGCTATCGTACTCAATGTTAAGTCCAAAAAACCGAAACAAGATTCAACGAAATTAAACATATATTACAATAATCTTTAAAAAGTATAATGCTAACTTGAGAAGTAGATTTCCCGCATCGCAAAGTTTAAGTTATGTAAATATCAGGAATGTTTACTTACTGATCTTATGTCGTGTTACATGCTCCAAGTTCCACAGGAGAAGAGTAAAACCCTCCGTCTTGTTTATACATTTCATAAAAAAAGACTAACTTATTTGTTTACTAGAACTATAGATAGGGAGTTAATAATCCTCCCATACTAACACAGAAAACGAAGAAGCCAATTCATCTCGTTTTTTGGTGTTGTGTTACCTCACATTTTTCAAGTCACGTGTTTTGCTGTACACGGTAAGTGAAAATGAAATACAAAACATATTATTTAGTTATTTCTTTTAAGGTAGTCACCTGCAAAACATCGCGCAATTGTCAATGAATAAAGAAGGACTGTGCAATCAAAACTAGAGCATCCAGAAACTATATTAAAGTAGTTATTTTGCGAAGCCTTTTTACGGGGTCTTGAAGCTGTGGATATGTGCTAAATACATGAGTATTATCAAGTCAATAGGAGCTTTTGCGCGCTTGTACTGTTTCGTTGAAATATGTTGAATCCTGGAGCACACAAGCCATCTCCGTTTAAATTTTCACTAACAAAACATCATCTTCAATTCAGAATTTCCCGCTGTATCACAGATCCAAATCTCGGCATTAACCAAACATCTATCCTCTGAGAAATGCATACGGTCCTTGGAAAAACACACTCTTATGGATCTTGCTAAGCTTGGCTATCAGCAGGTTTTAGAAGAGGGTGTCGGTGTCTTGCCAACCTTAATAAGAACCACCAGCGTTGCAAACAAACAATCCAGAGAACGTTTAACAGAGGGATGGGCCTTGCGACCAGCTAAAAAGGCGTACCGTTTTAGTGAAAAGCAGAAGGCCTACCTCACTGCTAAATTCAACATTGGTCAGTCCACTGGACGGAGAGTCGACGCACGTCTTGTAGCCTCAGGGCAATAAAAGTTATTTTTGTAATTCTTTCCGACTCCAGAACTTTTTTAATGATCCGTCCCTTTCCTTACGAAAATGGAGCAGTGCGTGGCAGAGATTTGCCACACACCCGAAGAGGTACTCTACATGGGCCCTCTTCAACTGGTGTCAAACACTTTTTAGGATTAATACCCTTAAGGGTCATTGAAAGATATCACCAAAGCTCTCATGACTCTTGCGTGGTTTCTTCTTCTTTCTTTCCTTTCCTTAACTCAGGGGATGTCGGAAGAAGAATGACCCGGGAAAGGGGCTTGAGGGCTCCGGCATGGGTACGATTGGCCCCCCTATTCAGGGAAGAACCTCCACCTACACCTCCACCTCCGAGGGAAACGAAACATTTTATGGGGATGGCCTAATAAAGTACAAGTTAGTTACGATTTGGATCTGTGATACAGCGGGAAATTCTGAATTGAAGATGTTTTTGTTAATCAAAATTTAAACGGAGATGGCTTGTGTGCTCCAGGAGATTCTGTTAGTTTTGATTGCACAGTCCTTCTTTATTCATTGACAATTGTGCGATGTTTTGCAGGTGACTACCTTAAAAGAAATAACTAAATAATATGAGTTGTATTTCATTTTCACTAACCGTGTACAGCAAAACACGTGACTTGAAAAATGTGACAGGTAACACAACACCAAAAAACGAGATGAATTGGCTTCTCCGTTTTCTGTATTTATGGGAGGATTATTAACTCCCTATCTATAGTTCTAGTAAACAAATAAGTTAGTCTTTTTTTATGAAATGTATAAACAAGACGGAGGGTTTTACTCTTCTCCTGTGGAACTTGGAGCATGTACCACGACATAAGATCAGTAAGTAAACATTCCTGATATTTACATAACTTAAACTTTGCGATGCGGGAAATCTACTTCTCAAGTTAGCATTATACTTTTTCCTCGCGAAGCGAGGCCGAAGGCCGAGCGTAGCGAGGTTACTAATCGTGTCGGTTCCGGTCAGGTCACGTGGCTCGCAAGCCCGAGTAAATCGAGCCGAGAGTTTTTATATATGTATATATATATATTTATATATATATGTTTATATTTAACAAATAAAGAAGCCTAAGCCGTGTATTACACTGTGATAAAACACGACGGGCATTTGAGAACACGAGTGAAATGTAGAAAACACGAGCCGCAGGCGAGTGTTTTCTACATTTCTCGAGTGTTCTCAAATGCCTGGAGTGTTTTAATCACAGTGTAATACACGGCTTAGGCTTCTTTATTCGCTTTATGATATAGATTTTACATGCCGCGAATAGAAACAACAAAGCACACAGATCGACAAACCGACGCCAATTAATACCAAATTCGCGACTTTTTTCGCTTCTTCTTCTTTATTTGTTTTATTATTCTCAGCTTCAAAACTTTCTGCTGCTTCGCAGAGAATTCCATCATGAATTTCTTCAAAGAAAAATGTTTTTCGCCATCTCTTAGAGAATTATCGAGTGAAGGTAATGTGGCGAAAAACAATAAAACACGCTTTTTCTATGTTTTATACTCTGATAAAACATAGGTTTTTGACCAATCAGGGCGCGCGTAAGAACGTAGCTATATTATAAATATCTATATTTTAAAGGTGTCCGTTCGCAGGCCAGGTTACCTGGCAAAAGTAACGCACTTGAGAACGCTGAATTTCCGCCATTATTAGGTGATGCCTTTTTGAAAGTAATGTAAATTTTGTGGAAACCGATTTCACTCGTCCTGGAAGTACATCCCAGCAAGGTGATCTCCAAGATATTCAAGAAATATTAGCACGAGATCGTCGCCGAGTAAGTTCGAATACCGTGAAAATCAACACGAGGAAAGCACGACTCAAAGCAGGGATAGAGAAACGACAGCAGGGAGAATAACAACAGAAATCGCAGCCAAGACAACAACTGCTCGCTCCAGAAAAAGGCAAACGAAACAGCAGGGAAAATGACCAGGAATTCAATCAAGTTAGTTTTGAATTTGAATGTGTTATTGATAGAAATACAGGACATGAGTGAACGATTACATAACGAAATATATTGGTGTACTACATTTAGCAAAACGACTTAGAAGGAACACCGAGTAAGAACGACTTCAACGATTGGAGATGTCTCTGGAAAATAATTCTATTAGTCTAAAACCGGAATCGGAAGACGACCAACAGATTACAAGAGAATGTAAATAGGTATTTTTCATAATAAAACGATAGCGTTTCCAGTTTGAAGTAATTTCCAACACAGAGAAATGGAGTTGTTATAGCAATCATTTATAACGATGTGATCTGATATCATTGCAACAGTGAAAATATTGTAAATTTTCTTGATCTAGCAGTTATGTTAAACATTTTCAACAGAATGTATACCCTGTGTCACTATAAAGTACTGGTTCTGCAATATTATCAGTGATCAATGTGATCATTTTAAAATAAAGCAAATGTGATTACTGAATTCTGAGTAGTATTTCTCTTTGCTATATATATATATATATATATCTTTTGGCTGACTTGACGAATCATGGTATAGTTTTTTAACATTAATCTTTTTGTATTATATCCGATTATTTATTCATATTTGGTTTGCGTTTCTTGAGTTTTGTATCGCATTGTCATAGTTTCTCGCTTAGTAATCACCGATTGTTTATCATTGGTTAATTTTTTCATTTTCATGTGTTACCACGCCCTGTTATGTAATCATCTTTGTTATATTATGTCATCTTTTATACTGTAAACTTATTTAAGGACATTGTAATTTCTTATTCACTTGCACTGCAACTGATGAAGGTCATTGACCGAAACGTCTATTTTTATTAAATTTTTAAACTTTTTTTAGATTTTTTACTGTATATATATATATATTTTTTTTTTTTCGCTCGAAGTTGTCCGTCCTCGTTTTCCACAATTGCCTATATATATATATATATGTATGTATTCTCTGATTGAAAGGTTTCAATAATATTGTGTAGAGACAAGTTTCATAGCCTTTTCACAATGGGTAAGTTTTACCTTAGAGTGCAATGACCCCCCCCTGATAATATTGCTATCTAGAACCCCTGCCCTTTTTTCACAAATGAAATGTTAATTCAAGCCTTAATTTGCAAAGTTAGACATAACATATTAACTTTGTTACTTTCTGCCGTTTACTTTATTTTTATGTCAAATATCAATATTTCATAACAACCACAACATGCAATTAACCTTTTACATTGGAAAAACTTTATAAAGAAGAAAATAAATTTTGTAATGCCAAAATGTTTATGATCTTTCTCATATATTCATTGCAAGTGTGCTGTATGTAGTAACAAGTGTTTCAAGTTTCCTAAATGCCCTATGCTTTCAATAATGATTTTCCACACAAACTTTATAGACAAATGACTGCACTAGATTCTAAGCCTTTTAGAAGAAATGGTATTGTTTGGAGCTGTTTTGATTACTACCACCTCTGATGGAAAGCCTATTAAGAAGATTTTTGTATTGCTTTTAGTAGTAGAGTAACAATAACTTTACCAAGATTAAGACATGAATCCCACCCCATAAAAATATATTATGTTTAACATAAAAAATATAACAATAATAATATCAATACCAGTAATAATAATAGTAATGATAATAATAATGATAATAATATAATGATAGTTCTTCTCGTTACTATATGTCATTGGTTACAGTTCAATACCTCTGGCTGCCATGACTTTTTCGATGAAATACCGTCCTTATATTAAATCTTTCTTCTGCAGTTTTTATAATAGAAATTTTCATATATTCAAAATAATGTACTATTCTATGGTTGGGTATGAATATTTTGCCTGTTTCTGTAACAGCACAATTAAACTTTCATGTGGTATATACTTTTGACTGATTGATGTTGATTTCACATTATTTTTTTACAGGAGTACGTAGTGCAGCAATCTTTTTGAACATATTAAGATTTCAATAACTCTTTCTTACATGTATTGTTTTTATGATATGACCTAAAAATAGCACAACCACATACTATACAGTGGGCACTCACTATTACCAAACCTTTATTCAAAGCTTTTGTAGAATCCAATTGTTTTACCCCCAACTTGTTGATATGGCATCTCTTTTGAGGGAAGAGGAATTTTTCTATCTACCACTGGGGGTACCATTGCAACTGGAAAGAGTACACACATTAAAACATGCACTTTTCATAATGCTCTCAATTGTGGTTACCCGGGAATGAAATAATGACTGCAGTAGACAATAAAATATCTAATCAGAAGATTCTTCTTACAATGAATCTCATGCAATTATAACCAAAAAAAACATAAACAAAAAATAATTGGAGCGTTCAGCTCATCCTCTGTGTAAGAACATATTGTGTTCAAAAGTGATGTACAACAAAGAAGACAAAGCAGTAGAGACTAAGAAAATAAAACTAAAGAAAAAAAACACAGGTTTTTACACCGTGGTAAACACAAGCATTCATATCAACTCTTCAAGATTTCACCTGCAAAAGATTTACAATCATTTTCAATTTGTGTTAAGTGAATATTATTGTGATACTTCATCGACTCTGTATTCCCTGTCAAGATAATAAATAATTTTACGTCTATTCCCTCTGGTGCAATCTCAGTGGCAGTGAAAGAGCTAAATGAAGGTCAATTTTTAAGCACTGTGTTGAGCGGTATACTGATCATGTAATTTGCACCAGGTGTCACTAATTGTGTACCAAACACAGCATAAGAAATAAAATAATGGGGATTACGCTAATATAAAAAATAAAATATATAATATAAAAAAAAATAAAGAATAAAATATGAAAGCATTGTGACTTCTTCAAAAACTAGCTTCGCGAGGTTTTTGCGGGAGTCGTATTTCTAGTTCTAATTCCTCGCGAAGCGAGGCCGAAGGCCGAGCGTAGCGAGGTTACTAATCGTGTCGCTTTCGGTCAAACCACGTGGCTCGCAAGCCCGAGTAAATCGAGCCGAGAGTTTTTATATATGTATATATATATATTTATATATATATATATATCTATATTTTAAAGGTGTCCGTTCGCAGGCCAGGTTACCTGGCAATAGTAGCGCACTTGAGAAGTGCTGAACCGCCATTTCGAATTCCGTGATGCCTTTTTGAAAGAAACGTAAATTTTGTGGAAACCGATGTCACTCGCCCTGGAAGTACATCCCAGCAAGATGATCTCCGAGATATTCAAGAAAGATTAGCTCGAGATCGTCGCCGAGTAAGTTCGAATACCGTGAAAATCAACACAAGGAAAGCACGACTCAAAGCAGGGATAGAAAAACGACAGCGGGGAGAATAACGACAGACATCCGTCATCGCAGCAAAGACAAAAACTGCTCGCTCTAGAAAAAGGCAAACGAAACAGCAGGGAAAAGGACCAGGAATTCAACCAAGTTAGTTTGGAATTTGAATGTGTTATTGATAGAAATACAGAACATGAGTGAACGATTACATAACGAAATATATTAGCGTACTAAATTTAGCAAAACGGCTTAGAAGGGAAACCGAGTAGAACGAACTTCAACGATTGGAGATGTCTCTGGAAAATAATTCTATTAGTCTAAAAACGGAATCGGAAGACGACCAACAGATTACAAGAGAATGTAAGTAGGTATTTTTCATAATAAAACGATAGCGTTTCCATTTTGAAGAAATTCCCAACACAGAGAGTTGCAGTTGTTATAACAATCATTTACAACGATGTGATCTGATATCGTTGCAACAGTGAAAATATTGTAAATTTTCTTGATCTAGCAGTTATGTTAAACATTTTCAACACAATATATACCCTGTGTCACTATAAAGTACTGGTTCTGCAATATTATCAGTGATCAATGCGATCATTTCAAAATAAAGCAAATGTGATTACTGAATTCTGAGTAGTATTTCTCTTTGCCATATATATATGTATGTATTCTCTGATTGAAAGGCTTCAATAATATTGCGTAGAGACAAAAAGTTTCATAGCCTTTTCACAAAGGGTCAGTTTTACCTTAGAGTTCAATGACCCCCCCCCCCCCACTGATAATATTGCTATCTAGAACCGCTGCCCTTTTTCCACAAATGAAATGTTAATTCAAGCCTTAATTTGAAAAGTTAGAGATAACATATTAACTTTGTTACTTTCTGCTGTTTACTTTATTTTTATGATGTCAAATATCAATATTTCATAACAACCACAACATGCAATTAACCTTTTACATTGGAAAAACTTTATAAAGAAGAAAATAAATTTTTTAATGCCATAATGTTTATGATCTTTCTCATATATTCATTGCAAGTGTGCTGTATGTAGTAACAAGTGTTTCAAGTTTCCTAAATGCCCTATGCTTTCAATAATGATTTTCCACACAAACTTTATAGACAAATGACTGCACTAGATTCTAAGCCTTAAAGAAGAAATGGTATTGTTTGGAGCTGTTTTGATTACTACCACCTCTGATGGAAAGCCTATTAAGAAGATTTTTGTATTGCTTGTAGTAGTAGACTAACAATACCTTTACCAAGATTAGGACATGCATCCCACCCCATAAAAATATATTATGTTTAACATGAAAAATATAACAATAATAATAATAATAATAATAATAATAATATCAATACCAGTAATAATAATAGTAATGATAATAATAATAATATAATGATAGTTCTTTTCGTTACTATATGTCATTGAATACCTGGAGCTGCCATGACTTTTTCGATGAAATACCATCCTTATATTAAATCTTTCTTCTGCAGTTTTTAAAATAGAAATTTTCATATGTTCAAAATAATATAATCTTCTGTGGTTGGGTATGGATATTTTGCCTGTTTCTGTAACAGCACAATTAAACTTTCATGTGGTATATACTTTTGACTGATTGATGTTGATTTCACATTATTTTTTTACAGGAGTACATAGTGCAGCAATCTTTTTCAACATATTTAGATTTCAATAACTCTTTCTTACATGTATTGTTTTTATGATATGACCTAAAAGTAGCGCAACCACATACTATACAGTCGGCACTCACTATTACCAAACCTTTATTCAAAGCTTTTGTAGAATCCAATTGTTTTACTCCCAATTTTTATTTTTTGGATGTAATGAGATTGTATCTCACACTTCTGTTGATATGGCATCTCTTTTGAGGGAAGAGGAATTTTTCTATCTACCACTGGGGGTACCATTGCAACTGAAGAGAGTACACAAATTGAAACATGCACTATTCATAATGCTCTCAATTGTGGATACCTAGCAATGAAATAATGACTGCAGTAGACAATAAAATATCTAATCATAAGATTCTTCTTACAATGAATCTCATGCAATTATAACCAAAAAACATAAACCAAAAATAATTGGAGCATTCAACTCATCCTCAGTGTAAGAACATATTGTGTTTAAAAGGGATGTACAACAAAGAAGACAAAGCAGTAGAGATTAAAAATAAAAAAAAAAAACAGGTTTTTACACCATGGTAAACACAAGCATTCATATCAACTCTTCAAGACTTCACCTGCAAAAGATTTACAATCATTTTCAATTTGTGTTAAGTGAATATTGTGGTACTTCATTGACTCTGTATTCCCTGTCAAGACAATAAATAATTTTACTTCTATTCTCTCTGGTGCAATCTCATTGGCAGTGAAAGAGCTAAATGAAGGTCAATTTTTAAGCACTGTGTTGAGCGGTATACTGATCATGTAATTTGCACCAGGTGTCACTAATTATGTACCAAACACAGCATAACAAATAAAATAATGGGGACTACGCTGATATAAAAAATAAAATATAAAAGCATTGTGACTTCTTCAAAAACTAGCTTCGCGAGGTTTTTGCGGGAGTCGTATTTCTAGTTGTAAAAATAAACTTACAATGGTTCATTTCTATCATACCTCAAAATATCAGTCTATTTTTACTGACATTGTTTGCTTGCTCCATGGTGCATTTTGAAAGCTTCTTCAAAAGCTTTTTTACCTCCGGAACCATACACACGAGTTCCGATGCATCCGAGGCGACTTCATGACCCTGGTCCTCCAGCCCTTTTTATAGCTTTCTTATTATTATTGGACGGATAATTTCGTTTTATTAGTCTCTCAGATAGAAATACCTGTTAAGGTAACAGAATTCCACCAATTTTTTTGCGCTTTGAGGGGTAAGTCATAACTTCCGTATGATTTTCTCCTCGATTTGCATATGTTTTCCTTTGTTTACATTCCCGTTCTTGTCGCGGACAGGCGACTTGGGGGGCACAAGTTGAAATTTTATTACTCGCACGTGTTTAAATTCGCAGAGCTAAACCTTCAGGTGTAATTAAAAAAATAACAGTTCATTCGTTTGGTATAGTATTTTTTTCAATTTGTGACATACCAGGATCGACTTTTGACGGTTGAAGTTGGGCGTTATTTTGACTACCAAAACAACACACAATCAGAGCGCACACAATAAAAGCCAGAAACTATATTAAAGTAGTTATTTTGCGAAGCCTTTTTACGGGGTCTTGAAGCTGTGGATATGTGCTAAATACATGAGTATTATCAAGTCAATAGGAGCTTTTGCGCGCTTGTACTGTTTCGTTGAAATATGTTGAAATTTGTACCCGTTTCCCGAATGAAAAAATGTATTTTTTGCGAATTTTGGAACTTTTCTAAAATTCTCAAAATGTAAAGCGCTTGGGGATTTCTTAATATCGCTTCTTGAAATAGTTCCCCCAAAGGGATATTTGGGTGGTATCAGCCAAAATTCGAATTTTTGGAACTGATTTGAGATTCTCGATATTTTCCGACAATGGCTCTTAATATAAAACGATACGAATTGTATTTACAGTACTTGAGGAGATGAGGGCGATGAGAGCATCCGTTTCTTGGAGATAACAGGCGAGTAACAAAGTTATATTGCCTAAGCATGAAGCAGAGTACCTAAAGCGCGGCTTCTAATATAGTGACACCATCTTCTGGAATTCTTTGCTTCGGGAAATTAGGGAATGTAACTCTCTGGTGGTTTTCAGGATGACGATGAGAGCTTACTTTCCTTCAGAAGGCTTCCACACCGCAAATCATGTAAATCAGTTGATTTTTAACTGATCATTTCCCGTGTATAAACAAAGTTTACAATAGCACTAGCTTATTAGGTCACTTTTCAGAATCAGATCAGCTTCTTAGAGTAGTTTTATATATAGACTGAACAAGGGAGCCGAGCTCTACACAACCGATGAGATGAAAATGTAAACATGCTTAGCTAACCTCGTGTTTGACCGCCTGCTCATGGACTGTGTTACCCAGACAAATAAAACCTTTGAAGAAATTCAAGAAAGTCATAGTGATCATCGCGCGGCTTTGTTCTGCTTCTGCTCTTTGATCGCACGGTCAGATAATTGACAACAGCCAATGTTCGGGTAGCAGAATAACAAGGCAGAATTCATTCAACTCTCACAACAAACGAGCTGCTACGAAAAACCGCCGCTACCACAAAGAAGAACTTGAAGTTTTCAGTCATGGTCATGTGCCTCAGCAGTAAATAATTATTTTTTGGCGGTTTTTCACGGCGTAGTGTTTTGTTTACCTGATATTTCGAATTGTTTGGAAAATTGAAGACCGCTATCCACCTGCGGCTAATCACCAGAAACGGGTACATGTTCACAACTCCAAATAAGGCCAGCTTTACCGTATTAGGAGCGCCAAGCTGAGACATGTTGGTCGATACAGCCAATAGGAGACGAGGAGGCCGCCAAATACGGAAGACGATCTCATGTTCACGCTTTTTGACTTACAAACACCACTCTCGCAATTACCAGTCGCCAGGTTAACAAATCATCAATATTAACTGCGACAGCATCACTGATACCAGAAACCGCAAAATATCTATCTATTGATGCATGCAACGCCATGCTTAAAAAAAAGAAAAGGAAATTCGAATGGAGAAAATTGCTACAGGGAACAGCTGTCATTTTTGATAATCTTATCTGTGCTTGGACTGAACCAAGACTAATGCCGCGTTCACACAACACCAACTAAACTTGTTTAGTTGAACTAGATTTTGAAATTTTCACAACAGCCTCCCAAACGAGTTAAGTCTAATTTTTACACATAGTGAGAAAAAGAGTGTAACAGTGATTCATTAGAAATAACTCTCTAGTCAGTAGAGAATTTACACGGAGCTGTTTAGCGCAAAGTGATTCCAAACCATGTTTAACTAAACAGAGTTTAAACATGTTTAAGCTCCAGTGTGGCATGTTCTAAAGCCGTTGTAAAAGTCAAACAGGGTCGGTGAAAGGGTAACTTGTTAAAGTTGCATTCATTATTTTAAATCAGCGTAGCAAAAAACGAAGTCTGGGGGTTTGACCAAATTTTGCTCTAAAAATCATCGATTAATTCTTCTCTGCCTGAGAGTCTCTTAGTGTAAATCGCTGTTCAAACCTTTTCCTGAATATTAGGGCACATCACGATTTAAACCTTTCACTTTCAAAGATCTACATAGCAAAACGTCTTCGTACACTTTCTTATATTAGTCTTGGGAATTTGGCGTTGGATCAGTTCGAAATGCTCAGTTTGAAAACTTCTTACACAATCGTGATTCTCATTAACTGGTTTCTAGACAATATATTTCTATTGTAAATAACAATTACATTTTGCAGAGCACTCCTGAAAGAATCAAAAAGCGCTGGAGGAACTGAATACAAAAACTAACGAACCTGACTCAATTGAACAGGTTTAGGTGGTAAGAAAGAAGCGTTAGACTTCACTGGAAATTTTTAAAAGCTTTTCTCAATTCGAGAGTAAAAAAGCAGTCGCCGCCAAAAAAAAAAATCGAAATGAATACACGTCAATTAGAAAAAACTATGAAAACATGGATGAACAGCACAACAAAATTTGTATCTGTGTCCGACATATGCTCTCGTCGCTTCATGTTTAACGCTTTTTGTGTTTTATCTTTGCACGAGTCAAACAACACAGTTCTGCCATCTCAGCTGCAACTAAATGTGCAAATAATATTTTCCAAAAGGATTTTTTGGCGTATTTTCAGTATTTTAGAACAGTATAATGTCAAAGTATTACGTATTAGCGACCATTTGAAGACAGGAATCACACTACAAAAGACAAATTCAGTTCAAGGCAAATGAATTAAACTACGAAACAAAAATAGGCTAAGAAACTAAAATCTCTCTAGTTAAACAAAATATGTCTTTCCGTTTCACCATCGGCATGTTAAATCTCGAAAACTTACCATACCAAAGAAAATTCAAAAAATTTAAAATTTTTTGAATCGAAAATTTTTTCAAGTCGTTTGGTAGAATTTTTGGAAATTTATAGGGACTACATAACAATTAACCCGACATTGCAAAACGACGACGGAAAATTATGCATACAAGAATTTATATAATAATATGCTTTTGCTAAGTAGAAACACGACAGTAAAACGATGTGATATGCCCTCCCTTGATATACATGTCACACTGTTGTTTTTTTGTTAAGCCGTTAGACTTTTTGTAGCACAAATCTAGTAGCTGTTTCTCAATGTCGTCCGAGCAAGAAAACAGTTATCGAGTCAAGTCATGCTATAGAGCTGTTTCCTCCAAAAAACGAAAACTCCGCATAGAAATTCAGGAACTTCCCAAAGCTCACAAGGCAAAAACCGAAACACGATATGTTTCTGTTCGCAGGGTAGACTTCTCGATCGGAACTGAAAATCTGAACTGTCTTGTTGTGAAATCTTCGCGATAGACATGTCGTTATGTTGATTGTGATGTTAGCAGCATTTTGTTCAAATTCACCTGACTACAACCATTACCTTAAAACCATCTTCTTCTTTCGCATCAGCGGTATCTGATTCCGCTGTGACCTGTGTATCCACCGTAGTCCGTTCCTCGACCTTCTCTGCTTGAGAACTTGATTCCGTTTTCATTCCCTGGAAACAAATTTTTTAAAAAATCGAAGACTTTAAGTGTTTTCAAACCATCGCAGCGGGAGACATGGGAAGTGGGGAAGACAATGTCGAATAAGCGTAAAATTAACATACATTAAAATTCAAAATTTGCAGACGAAATAAGCGAGGCATATGACATGAAAATACCACTACTTGATTTGCGTATGATTTTTAAACGATTCCAAAAAAAGAAGCACGATTAAAATTGACTACTATATATGACAGCTGCCAATACTAGAGATGATCGAATTGAACACATTAATAATCACATATTAATATGCGATACTGTTTGATGACCTTTTGATTCTCGACTTTTTTCTTAAATAATTTAAGTTTCCATTCTTTTCGCCTCAACATGTTGGTCATCAACAGTTTGAAGAGTCTTGATTCAGTCACAAAACGCCGGCTAAGTGTTTCTCAATTTCCATTTCTTGCTCCGAGCATGTCTGTTTCCTGCAAGGCACTCCCATCGGTGGTGGACTGAAACCGTTCACGATTTCTGCTTACCAATATTTTTTTTCCAGATTGAGTAAAACCGTTCAGCAGTGCTTCACATGCGTCACCAACATCAGAAACATCAGAACTCGAGGGAAAACAAAACTAACTAGTTTCCCGAGGGACCATACGTGAAGTACTCTGTTATATATTTAGACTTTCCCTTAAACAAAATATAGCAAGAACAATTAAACAAACAAACAACGACGGCACAACTGGCGCGCGGGCAACAACTGCGCAATTGTATCCCGGTCAGAATACATTTGAATTTGATCGGGGGCACGTGACCAAAAATCAACCGATTAGAGTGCTCGTTTTGTTGAGTGAAAGTCTAGGTATATAACAATACGTATTGACTACTATGCTGCAAGATGATTTATTTGGTAGAGGAGGGGTGACGAGGGAGGAGGGGGTCGGAAAATGGGGGAAGGAAACAGAGGGGGGGGGGCAGTGGGAGAGGGAGTGGGTGGGGGAAGGAAGAAAGATTGTACAAAGCAGCAGAGGGTGATGGAAAAGCCATTAAAACAAAGAAAAATACTTGGGAGGAATGATGAGGAGATTGATCGAAAAAAAAAAAATAACAAAACAAAGTAAAGGGACGAAACTCGAGAGAAGTGAGTGAGCATTGTTCATTTAATTTACGACTTTTAAAGGTTTCCATACAGGGGAAGTCTTACCTCATCCATTCTGGGGCTGAAAATCAACAGTTTATCGACTCCACAAGGGCTGGCCGGCTTTGCCTGTAATGACCTTGGTCGCCTTGGAACTACTGAGGATTTTAGCTGTGGTTGTGGTGAGTCCATTAGGAGAAGGTTGTCACCCATACTGAGTAGAAAACATATGAGCAAGTGTTACAACAACTGCAGCAACAACTGCCGCAATGTCCTCTTCTCATTTCTGATTGACTACCAAATAGTTATCAACTAGAAATTTCAATGTGAAAGTGAGTGCTGGCGAGGGGAAATGGTTTGGAATAGAGGAGGGGTAAGCAGAAAATTAGGTTAGTTCGAGATTCTCTGGATATGCTGAATATGGTGGTATTTGGAAGGAGATATTATTTCTGCTCTAACGCTTTGGTATGTTTTCGAAGCGTGTTATTTTATTTTTATTTTTATTATATTTCTACAATAATCGTGTTATTTTTAAAGTGAGGTTCTGAGTTCAAGAGAAGTGTATGTAGTGTGAAGGGTGTGAAATACTGTTAGGACACAATTGAAACTGCAACATCAGTATTAGAAAAGAATGAACAATTTAATTAATACATTCATTATGACATTTAAGCGCAACTGTAACTGTAAGATCTTGGTATAAACAATTCTCAGACACTTAAGGTAAAAGTGACTTCAAGAAGGTAATAACAATAACAAAGAAGTCCAGTTCATTCTGGGAACAAAACAGTTGCATACATTCGAAGGTCGACTGTTGTGCCTCCTCGGGCGACAGACTGTGACTCAACGGTCGAATATTTTGCCTTCACGGACTACAGACTTTTTGACTCAACGGTCAAAGATTTAGCCTCAACGGGCGAGCTAGTAACCTCGTGCTTCCCCTTGACCCGCTCTGAACTCACTTCAACGACAGATCTGTTTTCCAATTGACCTTTCACGAATATCTCCGAAGACAGGCAGACTGGAGGCGGTAATTTACTCAGAGGGCAAGTCTCTCTATCTGGTGATTGCCCCGTTTGAAGTGCACTGAGGAACAAATCATTTCCATGAAGCAAGACGCAATCGATTTCTTCACACCTCCATTGCTGAGTTAGCCACAACTGGTCACATAGTAAGGCAGACAAACTCATGAAATCCTCTTGTAGTCCTCGCGATTCATCACTAAACTGATCGTGACCTTGATGAATACTTCCCCGCGCATTCAGAACATGTAGGCAATTCGAAATAATGAAAGGCCCTTACTTTTCAACTCTTCCGAACTTGTCAACCGCCAGCAAGACGTGAAGTGTGGTGAAACGTGCAGAAGAAATTATTGTGACGTAACACAACGAAAATGCCAAACTGCGCATGCCCCGAATCTGACATCCGAAAAATCGAGATTTTTCATCGCTTATATGATATGGAACACCGCTGACCCTCTCAAATAGTGAGCTGTCTCGCTAAGGCTCGCCAGCAATAAGAATACAGACACAGGATGCTGATAATGTTCTATGTACCACTTCTACCAGCTTTTTTACATTTACATGTACCAAAATGGCATCTTAGGATAATTTTTTTGCAATTGGCAATGTGGCACGTTTCCCTGGATAACAAAATTGTTTATCAACCCTTTCAAGCTTTAAAGAGGCTCAATGAAAACGATTTGAGAGGAATGACCAGTTAGATACATGCACAGTATTTGGAGACTGATGGAGACTAATAATAACTTTAATATGCATAACAGGATCACTTAGCATTGAACGTTTTACGACATCGACCTGTAGCAGTTATGTTTAAGTTAGAGTACAGTAGACTGAGGCAACGGAAAAGACATATTTCTTACAACATACCTTAAAGGTTTGTTCACTGGGACATCTCTTAAGCCCATGGTGTTTTTAGCTGCAACATAGCAAACACAACCTTCATGTAAAAGGACTACAGTATTTGAGAAAGAGAAAGACAGCAAAAAAATACAGGCTGTATATACAATTCCTACAGATTGTTGCCACTGTCCATATACAGATAGTAGACTGATGGTATCCAGAAATGCTGGGATTTCTAGGTTTGGCTGGTATGTTTGATGAGCATGGCCTGAGATGGCAATAAAAACACAATCTACAGGCTGGTCTGGTTTCACTGTACCAACTCCTACACAGGGCTCGACTTTCAGAAAAAAATCTTGGGACCACCTGGCCTCCAAGTTTTCATTTTTGGTCGCCAGGACAAGTATTCTAGTCGCCAAAATTATCTTCAAGAAAAAAATAGAATATAATACACTAAAGGTCTTTTAATAAACCTCAACAAACGATTTCATCGGCTTCATACACGAACACGGAAGTATCAGAGTATTGAACTCAATAAGAAATTTTAAAACTAAATCAAAAAATCTTGGGGCAAGCCTGGCGACCAGGCGTGAAAACTTAGTCGCCAGTGAATAAAATCTAGTCGCATTGGCGACCCCACAGGTCGTAACGTCGAGCCCTGCTACATGTAGGCTAAGTAAAGGGAAGAACTCTAGAGTGTACTAAATGCAGCATAAACCCAGCTCACCAGGACTTTGTGGAGTTGCTCCCTTAACAAGCGGGTCAAACTTGACGTACAGGGACTGACGAGCCAGGGCTGACTGAGGACAGCGACAAAAAAGAAAGAAAAGACACAATCAATCGACTGTACACTTTGAGAAAAACATGGTTATCACTGCTCCCTCCATTCCTCACAAAATGGCACTTGTGTCCCTTTAAATGTAAGCAAAGAAATTATTGAAGTAGTTGAGGTAATGAGTTTCAGGCATCTCCAAGATTTGTTTTCTCCAACACTGTCAGGTGTGCATTGCCACATAAATTGCACCAACTGTAAATACCCATTAAAATTTCCAGTCAACTCCATCAATAATACCAAATATTATAAATTTATAATCATTATTAATAATTATTATAGTTCCACACTACCAGGGTTTTCATTAACAACTGCATAATAGCAAGAAAACAAATATATTTATAGCAGATACACAGCACAACATAACGGCTCCTGGTCTGAATAAAATTATTATAGCTATAAGTTATAAACATTTGGCCAGACAATTCTGCATACGTGTAGTTTGCAGAGAATTCATGAATGCAGTCTCACAATCATCTTTGAGGCCTAACAAACACCCAGCATCATAGTAGAGCAGACTGGAATGGTCGTTACTACAGTGACTGTATTCAGTTATTTCATTACTGGGGCCCAGCCGAAGGCTTGCACCGGTTATAAAATGCAGACGGTTTCTGTCGTTTTTTCAACGTTACATTGTTAGGGATATACCGCTGACTGAGATATATCGCTGGCTCGTTACTTTTGCTCGCTGGCTCATTGAAGTCTTATCCACCATTTTGCACGAGGCATGGAGGACAATCAAGAGAAAGATTATAGCTTTTTGTTCCCCAACCTTTACGATGTACTAGTTTATGAGCAAAAATTTAAGAGTGAATATTTGGAGAGACAAATTTACGAGCGATCACTTATAAGAGTGAACCTTAAATCGTGAAACTTATTGAGAATAAGAGCGACTTATCAAAGCTATCTACACTGAGTGAACCTTCCATCGTGAGCGGTGCGAGAGGTTAACTATATCTATGCAATCCCGTGTCCCACTGGGCCCCGGTAAGTTCCACATAGTGGTTCTCGTTTAATATAAAGACAGACAAGTACAGTACTATTCTCAAAATACTCACAGTAAAAAACAAAATGACAAAAACTCAGAACATTATCATTATAAATTTTTCAATTATACATTATTTCTTTTAATGCCACATTTTATCCTAACACTGCACTGAAGCTAGTGAAATCATTACAATAATATTATTATCATTACACCTAGAATTAATAAATTAAATCTAATATTAAATCCAACAAAATTTTACTGGCACTAGTGAAAGTTAATTCTGTACAACAGAGGAGGCCAAACATTTAATAAAAGCAAGAGTGAGAGAAAATGATATTCAATGAGTCAAACAGGAAATGTTGAGTTTGCAGAAAACAATTAACACATCATTGCCTCCTTTGAAAATGAACTAAGGCCGATTTCAAGTTCTTTTTGCAGAACTCATGCTTGTCTGTACAAGATTTCTGGCAAAATTATGAATGTCAAAATTTGCAAAGCAATAACTTCACCTTTTTCAGGATAGACTAGCAGTAATTTTTTCCCAAGTTTGTAGCAAAGGTAATGGCAACATTACTCACCATACAATTACATTGCAGTTCAATTTGCTTTCCTCAAGCAATACAAAACATTTTATGATATGAAAAATTTTGAGGTTTGCCTCTATTTTCATGTGCTGTTTGTTGACAGGAAAGCAGTGACAGGCATTTTTGATTGTCAGACTAGACTTCTATTGGCCAATGGAAGAGATCAGAACAAATCAAAGTGAAACTGTAGTCAAAATCAGCAATTGTCTGAAACACAATATGAACCAATAAATAATTCACCATCTTTGTCTGAAAGTTGGAATTTTACAGAAAAAGAGTTTTTCACAAATTTACAGCACATTCACTAAAAAATGTTGCAAAAAGTGGCAACATATTTTTGCTGCACAGAAAAAGCTTGGTTTTTGCTGCGTAAAGATCAGGAGAGATCAAACCACATGAGTGAGCCAAAGACAGGTGAACATCAAAGTTAAGACTGTGTTTTGCAGCTTTATTGTAGGTTGTAAATATTTGTATTAAGGCAGCTGGTTAGTTCACCTTGCAAGCAAGTTACAATGTACTAAGTGAATCACACTCAGCATGCAATGGGACAAAGAAGGGACTTATATCATGATTGCCATTTATCATTTTTCAACCATTTCTCAATTTCCAGAGTGTTTAATAGACATAAATGATGTGTACATTGTACAGTACAATCAAAATTTATTACAGTACACAGTATGCCCAGCATTTGTTTTTAAGTTATGAAGTAATTTATGAAGTACCAAACACTAAATCAAAGACACAAAATTCAATATACAGCTCAATGTTTGTGTTTAAAACCCAATAAAACCTAAATGGAAAAAAAGTTTAGTTTAATTAGTCGGGCAACCGACTATAGGTTTACCCTCGAGTTTCATCGCAAATCGCAGTCACGTGCAATGGGGAATACCGCAGACACAATACGGGCGCAAACTTCTTTCTACATGTCGAAGTCGATGGCGAATATGTTGAAAACAAATGGTGTCATCTTTTCTACGCTCAAACATACAGACCCACAAACCGTTCGCGGTAGACCCACTCTAAAAGATGGCGTGTGTAATGAGCGTATATTTCGAAACAGGTCGTCCCGCGAACTGAAAATAGCAAAAGAATCAAATGATTTAGCGAATGTCTCACTGGAATCAAACCAGAAATCAAACGAGTTACCAGTGAGCAGAAAATGTGGACAGAGTGACAGAAGAGCATTTGCTGATAAAGACAAGGTGCCTCGCGATGAAACTCGAGAAAACGAGAACAAAGGTGCCACGTTGGAAACCAGGACCTTGGTACCCTTAGCATTTCAGTCCTGCAGTCCCGCAGTGGGAAAGAAAAGAAATTTTAGAAGGGTATAGACCTCCGGCACATGGATTATAGAACGAGGTATGCTCATGTGTATCGTGCTTATTTTCGGCACATGGATTATAGAACGAGGAATATTCATGTGTATTGTGCTTGTTTTCGGCACATGGATTATAGAACGAGGAATAATCATGTGTATTGTGCTTGTTTTGTTTTGTTTCCATATGCAAATATTTATTGACTGCAGGACTGCGGGAGCAGAACTTTAATGTCACGCAATCGTGGCCGGGTATTCTGAAGTTTAGCCGCACGTCTACCTGTTGTCCGACTTACGATCTTAGATCGTCTTGTTAAGTTTAATTATCATAGTCCTGAAATTTATAGCTTCATGTAAGCTGAGAGTTAAAAGTTGGAGTTGGAAATGTGTGATTTAAGTTTGACTTCCTACGCTTTTGGCTGAGGATTTAATCTGTGATGTGACTCAAGGGTTTTGTTCGCAGCTTACAAGTCCATATCCAACTGTAATAGTTAAAAAAAAAAAACTTGTTTAAATAATTAGTTATCCCAACTAAAATGGATAACTTACCATTCCAATTCCTTTGCTGTTATTGCCACACTTCTCAAGGTAATCAAGCTCCCACATTGCTATCAAAATAATAATAAACAGAGGGGCATGCTTTAGTAACCATTCAATAATTGCCCCCGCAGGGTTTTGGCCAAAACCCGAGGAGGCATCATTGTAGTCTGTGCGTATATAGAGTATACATATAATATACCAGACAAAATCTCGAGGTTGCCAAAGTGCGACCGCAAGTAGTATCGGTAGGTGTGATAAAATGCCCGCAAGTAGTATCGGTAGGTGTGATAAATTTGCCTGTACGGTGATTGGTCAATGACGTAAGATAAACGATAATTGGGTGATGATGACAAACCATCTGACGTGCACAGATGACAACAAGTCAACAAACTACGCTAGCAAACGTTGACTGAAGTTTTTTTGCAGTTGCTTTCGAAGTTTAACTTTCGCAATTGATTTCATCAAAAGCAAGAATAGTAGGTATTGGTCAAGAAATTTCTGTTGTTAGCGTGTTGCGAACTGCTGTGGTTCGCTTGCGGGATTGCGTAGAGCCTTCGTTCGGTTGCAGGATTTGCGAAGAGCTCTCGTTCGCTCGCAGGATTGACAGACTCAATCCGAAATTGAGATTTGTCAGACACAAATCACGCTTTATACGAGGGGTTTGATAGACTCAAGCCAGAACCAAGATAAGTTAGCACCTGAGATAACTTCAAAAAGAGTTAAAGAAGGAAAATTTTTGAAAATATCACGAGCAGTGAAACTCGACTAGCGCGCCAGCTGTCGATCGTGTGATTTTGGCTTTTTCAGTGGGGGACACTTTCTATTAAAATCATTTATAACATTTTTTCACAAATCAGAGGACAAAATCAATACAGACAATTACTTATACAGAAGTTTCAATGTTACTTTACTCCCAGCAGAAAAAGCAATTACCATCAACCTCATTCCTTCCCTTGCCACCTCCAAACTTCCTCTTTCAAATCATGCAAAGTTGTCATTTATCACCAAATATCAAAAAACAAACAGATACAAGTACTTAAGCTCAATTAGAGCGGGGGCAGCTTTAGTGTTAACTATTCCTAGTATTAACTTGAAGTTACTGCTTTTAAAGCTACTGTAGCTTAGTACACTGTACTGAATTCTTACAATAATTTGCCACTGCTTACTCACTGACCTTTAATATGCCTTTCTCCTGCAGAATACCAAGATCTAGGCAACATTTCCAAAGAGTTACCCAATGGATGAAACATTCTTTACTAAGGATATTTAACTGGCAGTGACTTACCCTGGGTGCAACAGTTCTACCTTGTCTAATATGAAAACTCCATCTCATGGACTAACAGACTCGTGTTTGCTTTGTCTGAGTTTAGCAGCACCAGCAGAATCTTTGCATTTCATGGTAACACCGACTAACTTCTCACCTTGATCAGCTGATCTAAAATCTTCATCCCTAAATTGGTCTTCTTCCTCCCCTTGACTTTCAGCAAGGCTCTGGAATGTGTCCTCTACCTCTTGTGTCTTACTGCTACTGGCCAAATCACTGACACCATCATCGGCACTGCCTGTGAACTCATTTTCCAAATCCGAGGGGTTCACTTTGAACAGTTCTGCCGACTTGTAAGAATGTTTTTCACTTGTTATTTCTTTCAGTAAGTTGTCCGGTCTGTTGTTTTCTGCAGGAGGCACCCCAAAATCTTGATCCTCATTTTCAGGCAAATTGTCATGGGGTGCCAATAGTTTGTCAATATCTTCATTGCTATCCATCAGATTGTCTATGATCCATTAAAACAATGAATCATTATTACAACTACATACATGTATAATATAATATACAAATGTATCTCAAATCCTGAACTCTGATTGGATAACACATTCACTCTCCAAACTGTGATGGATAGCCAGGACTGCACAGTAACAAAGACTATAAAAAAATTATAATGACAGTGTACAAGTACTGATAATAATTTCTTATTATTAATACCCACATTTAAAACAAATCAATACCAGTTTTTGTCTTATTCAAATCAAAAAAATACTCCTTCTGGTGCCTCCTTTTGGAAGAACATTAAGATAGTATGTTGTTGGATGAGAACAAAAATTACAATAATTATAATTATAGTAACAAGACTGAGACAGCTCAGAGGGCCTGTAACTATAAAGAACAGCCAATCAGATTCCCTAATTTATGTTGCAGCAGGAGCCAATATTTTACCAGTATTGGATTGGGTGATGTCCTGACAGATCCTGTGTACAGTTTAATTCAAAGTCATATTTTCATATTTCAAATCCAGCTCACAGAACTTCAGCTGAACTTTTTTTTGCCAACAAGCAATGCAATACTCCTAACTGGATAGCTAGAAAGATAAAATTCCCTTCAACACCCCTTTTCGGTCTTAGAATACAAATTTTTGGGCTGAGAGTTGCTTCAGTACAGTCAACATCTAAATGCAGTTTCCAATCGTGTAATAAATTTATCTCCTACTAACCATCGAGCTTGCTCGGGACCATACTGGGGGAATATCGGCCCTCCCTCTACAACCCTTGAGCTTGGTTACTAAATAAGATAAATTTTATTTGGTCAATTTGGGTCTTGATTTACAAGGTACTGTTTAAGTATTAATTATACAACTACCTCTAAATCCAATATTGGCAACTGTCCAATTTTTCTTAAATTTGACACCTATCCAATTTAAGAAAAATTGGACAGTTGCCAATATTGGATTTAGAGGTAGCTATATAATTAACAAATAACAGGACGCCGTGCTTGTCCAATTAAGAAAATGTTGGATTCGAAAATTCCTTGGAACACCAAATTGGACTCGGCCTGCAGCCTTGTCCAATTTTGGTGTTCCTATGAATTTTCTCATCCAATATTTTCTTAATTGGACAGCATGGAGTCCTATCATATTTAACAAATAAATAAGCCTCCTCTGGGCTTTGTTCTGTTATAAAACACGCAGGAGGTGACGAGAGCACGAAAGAAGTGTAGGGGGAAACACGAGCCGCAGGCGAGTGTTTCTCCCTACTTCTTGAGTGCTCTCGTCACCTCCTAAGTGCTTTATAACAGAACAAAGCCCAGAGGAGGCTTATTTATTTGTTTTATAATAAAGAACTAGCGATTTTCCACAAAAATGAGCTTTTATTTTCGATCAACTGCCAGTTTTTTTTTTCAGCGCGCGCGCTGAATGTCGTCAGCACTGTCCTTTATACTCTGATAAAGTACAGCAATTTGGGCCAATCAGCGAGCTTGTAAGAAACGTCCAACACTCTCATTGGTTCAAAAGACAAAGGCTGTCAAACCATCAAAGTTCGAACGCAAAGCACTGAAAAGTTTTTGAACGCGAGATTTTTTCAGCTCAGTCAAGATATTTTTAAACATTCTCAGTCTTAAATTAATCGAAATCCAGTCAAATCATGGCCCATGAAGACAATAAGAGGAAAAAACCATTTGTGGAATTTAACAGAAGAAAACAAACAAGACGAACCGTCTTAGCTTGTTGCTGAAACTAAAGACTGTGCCATGTTTTCTGAATGGACAACGCTCAGTTTATGTCAATGCGAGAACTGCTGTTTTCTTTTTTGCTTTTAGTCTCTGCTTTAATGATAATGTTGTGGAGAGATGAATTCGACACACAAGCAAATTTCTGTGTGTTTGATCCGTACTGTTTGTCGTTTTTACTAAATGCGACGTAAGGGAGCTCAAATTAAGAAACCAAGACTACAACGCCGAGTACTGTACCAGTGACAAAAGTGGATTTGTCTTCCTCTTGTACTGTTGACGGTAGGTAAGTTTCATATCGTTTTCATTTTTCTTTGAAACTGTAGAATTTTCCACTTAGTCCGTTTGCAGTCCATTTCGAATTTTTGCCGTCAACCTTCACGTCTTTAGCGGGGAAGACTTGTAAATTGGTCACTTCACGTTGTTGTTTTGCATAGCTTGACACTGAAACCAACCGAACTGTAATTTGCTCGGCAATTTTATTGTTTCATTAAAAAACGCCATTGTTTGATGGTTTCGTGGTTGATATCGTAGTCCTGTTTTTCTTAATTTAACTCCCCATTTTTACAAGAGCTGACTTAGTTGTTTAACTCGTTCTCTTTATTTACATTTTCCTAGAGCTCCTCATCTTCGCATTCTTGTAAATGTAAGGGATGCTTTGTTCGAGCTCGTTCAGAATATTTTACGAAAAGCTAGTAAACTCTTTAAAAAATTCAGCCACTTTTTTCACTGCGCAAAGCCGGGTAATGACGCAAGCACCGTCCTTTATACTCTGATAAAGGACGCTGTTTGGACCAATCATATCGCGCGTAGTATCGGGACTGTATTATAAATACTAACAAACCTTGTTCAGGAGATGTTCGTTCACTGCCAATGGGTGAAAACATCCTTGGATAGTCACTACTATTAACCTGAAGATACGAGAACTCTGAATTCATCTCTTGTTCAACCTCTTGATCAGGCACTTTTGATAGTTGAAGGTTACCAAGTGACAATGCCGCATCATCATCATCATAACCATCTGGAGAGACTCCAATGTCAATTCCACTCTCCACATCAGGGAACTCGGGACTTGAGTTCATGTTGTCTATGGGTTGGGTGTCCCTGAAATCAAATTTTGTGCTAGAAAAGTCAGTGAATCCTAAACACTTTGGGCCAAATTCACAGACAGGGGCTCACCAGGAAAAAAAAACAGTAACTGATGCATAAATTAGCAGCTTATCACCTTTCAAGGAACCTCAGACTAGGAAGTCAAAATCTGTGTTTTGCCCAGTCTGGCATAGAAATAGAAAAAAAAATACAAAACATTTCCAAATTTAAAGAATATGATATCACACATGTACAGTAAATACCTGAAGCAGGGTAAATCACTAACTATTTGATCCAGGAACTCCTGATGAAAAAAAGTAAATAATTTACAATTCTGTTAGACCCAAGCAAAACACACTTGTAACGTCATATACAATAGAACTAACATATGAAGCATTCAACTTGTAAGTTATATAAAGTTTTATATACATTTCACACAAACAGCAGCAGAAAATGCACAGTGTATTTCCACGAAGTTACTGTTTTATAAAGGGTTTGATAAAGAGAGTTAATGCTTATCGGAAAGGCTTAGTTTCTTACTTTGGCTGCTTTAATGTAAAGTTTGTGATCCTCTTTGGTTACAACTTGAGTTCTTTCTGTCCAGTTCGATTCGTCATCAAGTTCACGAATTTCCTCCCACTCAAATGACGGCTCTAGCTTACAGTGGGCTGTGTTGTAACTGTGGCAAGTGGGGGAGTTCTTAAATGAGACCTATTGAGTGCAATTACAAGGCTTACAAGTTAGTACCAAACAATAAGAAAATCTGAAAGAAGATACATTGTACAAAACACTAATATTTTAGACACCACAGTAAGTTAATTATGTTAATTTATATGCTAAAATATGTTGAGTATGTTAATTTATATACTTAAGAATATTAAAAGCTGCACTTGTATAGTTTACTAAATTCCAGCAGAAAGATGGATGAAAACCCATTTTGGTTTGTTGCTTTCCATTACATGTACAAATGCCTGTAAAACAACTTGTATGAGAAATGCAATGCCATGGAGTTTGTGTATGTACAGGCGTATAAATCACCTGTTAAGCTTCATAGTTTCATAAATGACTGACCAGGTGGTAAGTGAAAACGTATAATTTTGAACATTTTTAATTATGTTATGATAACTTACACTGCAAACAAAACTGGACAATTAAATTAAAAACTGATTAAATAGTAGCTCAATTCTAGCCAAATACATGTACATGTATGCAAGGCATGACTTTATAAGAAATAATGAAAGAAATAATGATGGTTCTCGACTTAAATTCATACCTTCTAACTTACAGAACACCAACAGAATTACCTCAAAACCTAAAGGATTTACCTAAAAAACCGGATTATAAACATGTCAATTTATGGGTGTATTTAAGAGTCTACAGTCGGTAGTTTTTTTCATTATAAAAGCTGGATTTTTTCAGGTGAAAAGAGTGTTTGTTTCAATAATATAGCGGTTTTGCCTATGCACAGTGCTTGAAAATCGAAAGATTTTAAGTAAAAGTGGATGATTACACCGAATGCGACGAAAGGCCAGTCGGAGTACCGAAGTAAAAAAAAAGATCTTAAAGTTTTAAGTTTCATTTCCCGTCTTCAGAATTACAAATTAAAATAACTTACTGAGTTAATATTGGAAACCAAAAAGTGTTTCTTAAAAGTGCAGTAGATGTTCCATTCCTCTCTTTTACTGCACTAACTTCTACAAGATCGAGAGCTAATTTTCTTGTATTTAGATAGCTGAAAGATCGCCAGCCTCGAGCAATAATTGGGTGAGGCGAATTACCAAGTTAACAAAAAGCTCTTATTGGAGTATAGACAAAATGAAGGAAGCTAACTCTTAAGGTAAATGTGTGCAAAATGGAACAAAATATCATTCAAATGTACTCACTTTCGTCTGTCGCTTTTCCGAAGGAAAACAATTAAACTTTTGGGAAGATTTTAAAATAGACACAACCCTTGGTGAACAATCATCCTTGGTTTTAATTGGGTTCTTCAGGTTCTCTTTGTCTGCTAAATACCAAGTTTCTGTCCTGAAATCCGTATAATTCATACTATTAATACTTCAGAATACTAAAAACCATTAACCACAGGCAGACAATAAAATCTCAATAAAATTCAAAGTTGTACCATTTTTCGGCGACCGTTACGAAGTTCACAACTGAGCCCGCGAGCGCAGCGGAGAAACTGCTCCTACCATGCGCATCATACTAAAATAAATTTTGGAATCCCGGAAACGAAATGACGGAGAGATGAAATATTAATCAAGCTTAACTTAATGAATATTGGCAGGGATCTTTCTTGCGTTTTATGGACCAGCACCAGTTTGATCAATGACGTTTCTTATAAAAGGCCTAGAAAAAACTTTCCTTGCGTAAATGTGCTAGAAATCCAGCTAGGGAAAGATGAACGAAATCCTACATTGTGATTGGCTACCCAAGAGGGTATCCGTTAAAACTATCTTTAAAAGTTCTTAAAGATTCTGAATTTTACGCACGTTTCCGTAAGAAACTTCTCAGTTTTTGAGATATAATCAATCTTTTATTAACTAAAATAAGCTTCTTCGGACAAGATGGCTTAATCGGGACCGCATCAACATTGCCTCGTTCCACGGCTCCTACTCGTTCTTATTATTTTGCGTATAAACAACCTTTCCCCCTCTCCCTCCCCCACCCAAAAGGATAATCGAATCCGGCCAAAAGCCATATATCGATATTTTTGACCTCACGCTTGGTTAACAACCCACATATACAGATCGATATTCTGCAGAGGGCAACACTCCGAAGTAATAGCGTAACTTCTTAAGAACCAGGACAAATATTGTCTGGAGTCAGTTATGAGAATTTTCAGCTCGGTGACCAAGATCACGTCATGCAGCTACTCAGTGTCGTTCCACGATTGACCCTGCAGACCCGTAACGGCAACTTCCAGGCTGACACCAATAAATATTTTTTTACTTGTATAAAGACTTCGACAACTGACATGTCGAATTTCTCGGCATTATTCTTCAGAAGTGTAGAACAGATCAGGGCTTTGATTGTTTATGTTGTGGTTCAATTTTATCCTTTTGTTTTGGTTATGGTAATTCGACTATCGATGCATATGCGCGCCGTCATGGCTGCCCGAGCATTTATTATGCTCTTAACTTTTTTTAATATTATCGCCATTTATATATAGCACTATATATACGGTGCTCCCCCAGCTATTCTAGCAAATATATTTACTACAATTGTAAGACCTATTTAAGAGTATGCCGTACTGGTTTGGCAGAACATTCCTGATTACCTCGACTTTAGTATAGAAAGGGTTCAACAAAGGGCCTTACGTATTATCCTTCCCGCCAGTGATTATACAGAAGCACTCTCGATCCTCCACTTGCAATTGGCAACTTAGAGCTGCGCCAACATCTTTGTCACCAATATATGAGTAGGCTTAGAGATGCAAATTGCCCTCCATATTTCTTGGTACCAAAGCAGGAGCGAGTTCCACACAAATACAATTTAGGACCTGGACCTAGAACGGTCAAGAGGTGCAGAACTAATCGATCGCAGGAATTCATGACATTCAGATATCAAATTTATTGATCATTTTTAGATATTAGTGACCGGTATATAAATTATATGTTATTGATTGTCATTTTTCACTCTGTAATTCAGTTTTTTTAACTGCAAAGAGAAAGAGTTTTCAATAAGCTATACTATAAATAAATTATACTATAATGATGATGAATTAAAAAAAAGGAAAATAAAATTTGACCAAGGGATAATATTGAATCACAACATTTACACTTCTCTCCAAAGTTTTCTTTAAAAATTTTACGAAGAAACACTTAGTTTCTCTATAAGAGAACGTGAAAAATAGTCATATTATTATCATTATTACTACTATAGTTTAATTTCTTCTTATTATTATTATTATCAGTATTACCGATGCAGTTTATTGAACTTCAGCACGCCAAGAGAAGAAAGTTTCATAGCCGGGACGCTCAGCGGCTACAAATTGTTACACTACTAAAAGATATAAAAACCTATATGCAATTATTGGAAAATTATTAACAATAGAGGTACAGTATGACTTATACATGTCATGTTAAGGGCGGACCATTAGAAAAGTGATGGGGGGGGGGGTGGGGAATTTTCAGCTTGCACGAATTTTTTTCTTCGCTCACTGCTTGTGCAGGAATTTTTTTTTTCAGGTGAACCCCTCTGCACGAATTTTTTTTACTACGTGTGAAAAAGTCACAATTGGACCTTCCTTCTGCATGAATTTTTTTTTACCTTCTTCTTTGCATGAATTTTTTTCTTGGCATTTTCCCTTGCATTAAATCTTTTTGTTTTTTCCCCCCCCCCCCCACCCCCCCCCCATCACTTTTCTAATGGTCCGTCCCTAAGTTGTTATTATTACTATTATTATTATTATTATTATTGTTATCATTATTATTATGCCTGCAAGACGTAGCTACTGATCACATCTGAGCTGCGGGGAATGTATTTGGGATTTCATTATTGGCACAGTGATTTTGTTATGAATATTGATAATGATTTTTAAGTATTGTTTAATAAACGAGCAGGAGTGCTTTATCAGTATAAAACACGAGGCGTAGCTGAGTGTTTTATACTGATAAAGCATGAAATGTGAGTCTTTGAACGGCTTCAAAAACGTTTTATGTAGAACTATTCATTAGTAAAGGTAATCATACGGTTTTGAGTTCAATTTGGAATTAATTTGCACGAGTGAGCTTATGGAAAAAGTCACAAGTGCAAATTAATTCCAAATTGAACGAGAAAAACCGTATGATTACTTATTAATAATATAAACACGAAACAATTCGTCTGGAGGAAGTGCCGGAAGATCTCATTGCGGACAGGAAGTGAGCATTTGACGCCGATTTGACACTTTATTTACTGATTGGCTGATGAAGATCAGCTGATAACGCTACGAACTAAATAAAGAATATCATAATCCAGAATATCGATGTGTAATTTGCACTGGTGTTACACTTTTTGCACTGGTGTTACAGTTGAAATGCACTGCTCTCAACCAATCAGAATCGAGTAAGGTTTTCATGTATATTATTATTACACTAAACTTTGGATTTTGGTGTAGTTTGACCAAGAAAATTGAACGCAAATGTTAGCCGTGACTATATCAGATCAAGAGAAAATGAGGTAAGAGAACGCATCTTCCATACTGGGTTCTCTTACTATGATAAGGGGACAGAATCTATTTTTAGATCCGGAAAAAAAAATGTCCAATGGTTGATGTCCTTCTCATCACGTGGTTGTAATTTCAATGCAGTTTTATTGTGTTGTTAAGTGTTCTTGGTTTGCTATTCATTTCGACGTGGTTTTCTGAAGTCTCTTATATTGCTTCTAGTGTTAAAAATAACACTCCGCTTGAAACACAGTAAGCTCTGAGGTGCTACAATGCAATAGTCTTCTTTTCCAGCCTCTTTTAGAACAAAGACGTAACTCTAAAGTATGTAGATCGAGAGAGGGAACTATGGCGGCTGGTTCGAAAGGTTTCCAGCTTCTCAAAATTAGGAAAGTTAAATAAATTCAAACATCAGATTTCATCTCCCATCAATATTTTATTTTAAGTTCCAAATATGAGACAAAATGGAAAAAAAGTTCCAATTGAAAATGCTCAGATGTTAAGCACCATGGTACACAGATGTTGGACGAAACACACCTGAAAATTTCATTCTATATCTCTGCCAGTTACCTAGGTACACCAGGTATTTCCCTTTGTTTTTTTGTAATGAGTTTGAAACAAAGAAAAAATAAAATTTAAACCAAAGATAAAATTGAACCACAACATATAATTAAGCAAGAAACCGCAGTTTCTATGGGATTACCGGCGTAATAAACCACGCGGTATGTTATAAACCAACTTTCCCAAGGGACGGACCATTAGAAAAGTGATGGAGGGGGGTGGGGAATTTTCAGCTTGCACGAATTTTTTTTTCGCTCACTGCTTGTGCGGGAATTTTTTTTTCGCTCACTGCTTGTGCGGGAATTTTTTTTTAGGTGAACCCCTCTGCACGATTTTTTTTTACTACGTGCAAAAAAGTCACAATTGGACCTTCCTTCTGCATGAATTTTTTTTTTTACCTTCTTCTTTGCATGAATCGTTTTTTTTTGGCATTTTCCCCTGCATGGATTTTTTTTTTTTTTTTCCCCACCCCCCCTCCCATCACTTTTCTAATGGTCCGTCCCTAAAGTTTCTCTTGTCTATGGGTTTACCGGAACAGCATATCAGCGCGCACTTAGTATCCGAATTATTTTAAAAATCTTTTTATCTTACTCTTTCTTTAATACAATGACACATACACCTCTCTCCTGCTAAAACGTTTTACGGAATTTATCCCGATAAGCACTCGTTTAGATGCAATCTATATGCGTGTAAACTGTTAAAACAGGAACTGGTGACATCGACAATGTACCTTATTCCCAAATGGCCTCCTTTTACATATTCTTTTGCTTTTATTTAAATCAGACCTTGATGCCTCGTTCAAGGTAAAATATCATCGATAGAAACTCGCCACAAATCTGTTGTTCAGCGTCAAAACCAAACATTCACAATTTACATGATAATTTATTTGGGTGGCGTTGGTTCGAATAGTCGTACTTTAAAACAGTTAGCTGTTAATCCGATTCTCGCCTTTATCACAGTATTATCGTTATCATTATCATCAATATCATTATTATTATTATTATTAGTATTTGTAATAGTATTAGTACTAGTATAAGTACTAATACTAGTACTAATATTAGTACTAGTATTAATACTAATTAATATTAATATTAATATTAATATTAATTAATACTAGTACTAATATTAGTACTAGTATTAACATTAGTATTAGTATTGGTATTATTATACAATTACCATGTTCGCTTAACGCGGGTATCATTATTATCAACATTATTATTATTAGTAGTATTGATAATAGTATTAGTACTAGTATAAGTACTAATGCTAGTACTAGTATTAGTACTAATACTAATATTAATACTAGTATTAGTATTAGTACTAATACAAGTACTAGTACTAGTATTAGTACTAGTATTAATGTTAGTATTAGTATTGGTATTAGTATAGTATTAGTATTATACAATTACCATGTTCGCTTATCGCGGGTAGAAATTCTTATTCGATGTGGACCCTTATTCTTGACAAATATGACTAATGCAATCAACTCTTTCACTTCTAATACCGCCGAGATTGTCGCGCATAATTTAAAAAACAAATCAGCACAGCCTTATTGAAACTACAAGTTGACCTTGTTACTGAGAGCAGTCCTCGTATAAACTGCTAGCAACTTTTCTATAGCGAACCTAAAAACCTTAATAGAAACAACCCTCAGCCTGTGTACAGTCTAAGAACATCCACACGTGCCATCTAAGTACAATCTCGGTACACGTTTGATACAATGTTAAGATAATTTAAGCCCAACCTTGGTACAATATCGAAAAATTCTGTTGTGACTCCAACCCTGCGGGAAGAGGATTACGCTAGACCTACTAACTACTAGCGATTAGTATCACCCAACTAGTGGACTAATGCAAATGCCGTAATCTGATTGGCTACGCTACTAGAGGACTATTACTAATAGTCCTCGAGTAGAGAAGTTCGTGACGCTCTCTTTCGTTTTATTCCCAAATAAATATTTCTTCAACTGGCATTTGCTAACATTATTATTGCCTTTTCTCTCCGACTAGTTGAGTGATACTAAAACAATTAGACCCTTCGCCCTCAAGGGCCACGGGCCAGTAGCCCATTCGGCTGCGCCTCATCGGCTATTGACCCGTAGCCCTTACGGGCTACGGGTCTAACTATTTACTAGTCCCATCTCTACGTAAATGCAACCTGTCCAATAAAAATAAAGCCGTTCGGTACTTCGTTTTGTTTGACTTATAAAGAGTCCCTTTAACTCCAAAGTTCTTGATTGTACGATGTACAACTTTTATGTTAAACAGCAGTTTGACGTGGAATCATCTGACGATTTACTCGCTTCACCCCGCATCAATGCTCTCTTTCCATAACTGGCATGTCTCGGTTCCACAATCCACGTCCGAAAAATAACATCTTATATCACGTGATTGCACTATACAACCATGGTGTTAACGGATAGACGCGAATTCTTGCAACAAACTGAACTGTTCAAGGTTTGTAACGGAAATGGTTCGGCGAACATCCAGAACAATGGAACGAACCTACAAAGAAAGGAAGAACACTTGTCAATATCTGAACAAGAAAAATGGTATAGAACATAGAACATACTTTAATATTTTTCTCGGACAATTCTGTGCCAGGGCGAAAGGCGCAATGAGGTCATCCCTATGTGAAGCGCCAACCCAAAGGCCAGACCACAACACCGGGAACTACGTCCCCTACTCTTTACGATCAGTGTGTGGCTTCTCTAACGTCCCACTAAGTTCGACACACAGGCCGGCGCGGTTTAATTGAAGGCGTAACATGATTCAGTAATTCAGTTAGGCCGTTTTTTTAATGACTTGGTTTACGGGACATTTCTGGAAAAAACTAATGTCGGAGGGGGGAATAAAAATAAAAATAAAATAGAGTATTCAACCTTTTTTTTCAGGCAACGTGTACAATTTTATATCGGAGGGAAAAATAAGATGTTTTGTAGCCAATGTAACACAAACCTCGTACCTAGGGCTCAGTTTGGTGCTCTAATACATTACAGTCCTGAGTGTAACTCGGTAGTGGGTGCGAGGTTGTGTTGGTAGACTATTAAATCTCACGAAAATGAATGAAAATAAAACACACCTTGGCCATTTGAATAGTTTTATTTCCGAAAATATGACAATATGAGGTTTTATTTTCTCCGCTTTTGAAAATAAAAAAGCACATTTGAAGTAGAAGATCGGCGGGAAAAAAATAATACAAAATTTTTAATTTTTTTCTGAAATCGGGACATTTTACGTCGGCGGTCCCGTAAAGCAAGTGATTAAAAAAGGCCTTAAATATCACCAACTATACAGCATACTCAGAAAAAAAATATAGACGCGTCTTAGAATGCTTCACGTACCAACTGAGTGAAGAACGCCGCCTCTTTTGGTTTCTCGGAGTATTTCTCATAATGATCCAAGTTCTCCTGTAGTTTGAGAGTTAGTGTGTCATAATTACTGCGGATTACTTCCAATACCTATAGACGCAAACACAGGGTTTTCAATAAGAATTGTAGTAGCAGGATAATTGTGTAAAGTAACAGGAGAATATTCTGAAAGCGCTCCACGTATGAATTTAAAACTAGCTCAGGCTATCTAAATTTTGCCGCAGAATTCTTTGTAGTAGCCGGTGAATTCTTCGTAGTAGCCGGAGAATTCTTTGTAGTAGCCGGAGAATTCTTCGAAATAGCCGGTGAATTCTTCGTAGTAGCCAGAGAATTCTTCGTAGTAGCCGGAGAATTCTCCGATCTCCGATGCCTAATGAACCCTCTGCCAAACATCATAAAAATAACGAGAAAAGCAAGCAACATTGTAACATAACGTAACTAACCCCAAAAATTCTCAACTGAAATGCAAAACTACAAGTTGAAAGGCTACACAGTACTGTAAATAAATACAATTATTTTTTTCTCAAGCATCTCTCAGCGGGCCGGAATCCCAAATCCTCGAATCTGATTGGCTAATCGCGCGCTCGTAACCGGTCCAGCTTTTTACGATACGGACCACGGTCCGGATTTTTATCCGCGCTATTCGCGGCAAATTGAAATTGTTGCGAAAAAAAAAGCAAACAAGCAGAAAAAATAAATAAGTTATTTACCGGTCTAGGTCGGTCCGTATGGGAAAAAACCGTGCCCTTGGTCTTGAGTACGGCCCTCGGCCTTCGGCCTCGGGCCGTACTCAAGACCTCGGGCACAGTTTTTTCCCATACGGACCTCCCGCCCGGTAAATAACATATATGTATCAATGATAAGTTAATAAAGATGGTGAATTTTAAGCTCGGTAATGAAATGTGAAGGTGAATTAATCAACACGACACGAGCGTGGGACAAAGAAAAATTCCGAGTATCATTGCTTACTTGCTCAGACGAAAGTGACGTCAGATGATTGACAGCTGCCCATGAATCGATTTTTGGTGTGAAGTGATTGATAATCGCTCTGGCAATAACAGAAGGAATCTCTTAGGATTTGTGATTTATGACTCCATCTTAAAATTCATTACAGTATTGGACTTAAGCTATAGCATCCACCCAATTTTTGCCACAAGACATTCCTTCCCTGTAAAGACACGGTAGTGTAGTGGTTAGTGTGTTATACTTCCGAGCAGGAGGACCGGAGTTCGAGCCCTGGTGACGACACTGTGTTTTTTGCTTAGACAAGAAACCTAACTCCACACTGTCTCTTTCCACGCAGGGCCGGGTTGTTCGAAGCAGGGGTAAGATAACCCAGGGTAAGTGCGAAATTTAAACGCAGATACGGGAGCTTAAAAAGCACATTCAGTATAATTCTTTTTGAATACCATATGATGATTGTATACTTTGAAAAAAAAATAGAGAAAGTCATCGGAGAAAATGCTTTTTAACAAGAGGAAAAGAAACCCGGGTTAAGCTTTAACCTTGGATTAGCGATAATCGGCCTTCGAAAAACCGGCCCCAGGTGTGTAAATGGGTACGAGTGATACAACACTGGGGGTAACCCTCAGTTGGACTAGCATCCCATCCAGGGGGGAGTAATAATACTCCCAGGTACTTCATGCTACTGAAACCGGGATAGGCTGGGCCTCCTGTGGCACCAGTGGGTCTACTGTGGCACATGCCATGTGTTGCACGGGCGACTCTGTGATTGACTAGTATTCCATACAGGAAGCGGGGGGATTGGGGGGGGGGATAACAATACTCCCAGGTGCTGCTCGTGTGCGCCTTTATTTACTTTCCTCGCTAACTACATACATTATTAGGACTAGTAGTAATCATAGATTAGTGACGTGCGTTCGATAGTTTAAAGGTTGGATAGGATGGTAATTTTTCTAGCACCGTGCTAGAGGGATTGAACTTAGTCCTGTGTAAAAACAGTTATTAACGCACAAACATGAACTCAAATAATAAACTGTTCTCATGTCTTTTAGTTACGAACTATTTTCAAAGTAGTCAGTGTTTCCTGGATCAAATTTAACTCTGTCTTTGCGCACCCAGACCCTCTCGGATAAATCCAAGATGGCGTCGATTTGGATCAACCACAAAATTGAGATTTTTTCCGCCTGCAATAGAGTAACACAGCGACCCCGCGTCTTTCAACCACAACGGACAGACCTCTCCCCTCTCGTGTGAAATAAATGGCTCCTACTCCGTGTACCGACACGGGTGACATATGCATTGTTTCACCATTGTGTGCAAATTATTCAGTAACAACTTTTTTTATTGTCTGTCTTTGTTTTACGTCATCTGTGTCGGTACACGGAGTAGGAGCCAAATAAATAGAAGATGGCGTCGATTTGGATCAACCACAAAATCGAGATTTTTTCATTGGCCTACCTGACATTAACCAACGAGCTGGCTAATCTAGAGGCAGCTTCCTTCCAGTCACCACCATTGGTGGAGTGTCTCAGAGCTGTAAACAACAACAACAACAACAACAACAACAATCATATCAAAAATACATAAGTTCTCGACAATTGAGAAGTAGGAGAGAAGAATGGTTTAACTTTACAGTAGATCGTTTGCATGTTGTAAAATGTATTATTGGTTGTCTCGGATGATGCAGTTGTCATATAAGCGTTTTCATTTGTCTCTTGACGTAGTCACAACCAACACGCAGCAAGTCAGCGGAACTCTGAGGGAAAACGACAATTAACAGAACAATAGCAGGATTGAAATACACCAATCAGAGCGTACCACCAAACCTACGTAACGGTACACCGAAATCATCGCCCGAAGAAGACCAGCAGTGGTGGCGGTGCCTCGCATGGGACCTCGTGTCCCGTTTGCACCTGCCCTTTTGGGTTAGCTATCTGTTTTTTTGTGACTATATATTTAAATCGAATGTGGTTTAGCGTTGTCTGTACTCTTAACGACAACGTCTTATCGTGAGTCCACAACGTTTTGACCACTGTGATGACGCATACTCGTTGTCGATAAGAGTACAGACAACGCTAAACCATATTCGATTTGTTTTTTACCACAATATCAACGTTAAAAAACGTCAAAGAAAATTTTTTTTTTTTCAGAGCGTGACCAAGATGGTGACACATTAAAGAGCAAGCGTTCTCCAAAATGAGCGTTTCTAATTGGCTATTGCTTTGCTCGAGCAGCGTTGTCTAGACTCTTATCGACAACGGCAAATTAGCCAATCAGGTTGCGAGATAAGTAGTAATTGTGGTAAAAATATATATATATTTGTGCATTTGTTAACGCAATAAAGTTTAAAAAAAAAGTAAGCGGTCGAAACGTCGCGATCTACATTCAAGTGACCATATCGTGAGACAAATGTACAAGTTTATATAACAACTGTTTGCATGTTAGCATATTCAGTAAGAATCCAACTGAGACTTGCTTCTCAGTTGCCAGGGGCACAGGAATGAAAAACTCCAAATACTCACAATGAAAAACCGTGTCAGAGGAAACGCGCCTTATGAGTTGCGCGCACAGCAAATAAAAAGCCTCTAATAAAGTAGTTGTGAAATAATGTTAGAAACTAAATTCGATTTTGGGAGGACATTACCGGAGGGACGTAGTTCCCGGTGTGGTTGTCTATGTCTACGTCTGGTTTCATCTGACAATTCATGCATGGGTTGAGTGGGTGGGTGAGATCATATATGGACTGACAGCGGCAACCAGCGGTGCCTTTACATGCTGACGTCCGATCTCACCCTATAGAAGTGTAAAGCGCCTTTGAACATATTCATATGAAAAAGTGCGTTATATAAATTCATTATCATTATCATTACCACATTATAATGACGGCTGGTAGTGAGAAAATATACTCCATCGCGATTCAAACATGATGGAAACATCAGTTAGTGTTTGCAACGACATTGTTACAAAATTAAGCCGTATCGCGCGCAGTAATAATTAGGGAACTTAAGCACGCGCGTTTTTGAGACGCGGACGGCAACCGGAAGAGAACATTTCACGTGCCAGGACAGTGGTGTCTCCCAGATTGTTATAGTGATCATCTCTAATGGAGAAAAGATACTAATCAATGTAAATGTAGTTGTGTGAAGACAAGATAAAAGGGGAAACAGCTCACTTCCAGTTGCCGTCCGCGTCTCAAAAACGCGCGTGCTTTAGCTCCCTAATAGTATCACGTTGGCGATACTTTGGAAAATGTGCACCACAATCTAGCAATCATAATACTCAACAAGGAAATCATACTGAAAAAAAAAGAAAGAAAAAAAAAATGCATACTCACCCATGGAATAAAGATTGTCAAAAATCTGATGGACTCTGATTATTTCGTAGTACAGTTCATCGTAGGAAGTTGGAGAAGGAAGAAATGTATCCCCGTATGTGACAAACAAGTTGAAGATGTTAACAACCTACGAACACAAGTGCATATACTTGTCAATAGTAAGAATTATTCTTTGTCAACAAACTTTGTCAACAAACTATAACTTTGTCAACATTAGGTTTCCTCGCCATATATATTATCTTAACTTTGACCATTAAATGTAAATTTATTGTAAAGTGGCAAAATGTAATAAATAAAAAATAAATAAATAAATAAAACAAGCAAAACGACTGACGCGATACCCGCAATCACTGTCAAAGGTGGTCGACTAAGTTATATTTGAAAACATTCAAAAAGAGACAAGCATTCCACAAATCCCGCTACCTATTGACAAATTTTGAATCCCTTCCTGTAAACATTTCTACGGAATTTTGTAATTGGGAAGTTGACATTGTTGAAGTTAAGGGGACGAAGGGGGGAAAGACTAGGCGAAACGGCCAACCCAAACCTTTTTGCGCAAATTACTATTACTACCAAAGGTGGTCGACTAAGTTATATTTGAAAACATCCAAAAAGAGACAAGCATTCCACAAACCCCGCTACCTATTGACAAAAGTTGAATTCCTCCCTGTACACATTTCTACGGAATTTTGTAATTGGGAAGTTGACATTGTTGCAGTTAAGGGGAGGAAGGGGGGAAAGACTAGGCGAAACGAGCAACCCAAATCTTTTTGCGCAAATTACTATTATTGTCAAAGGTGGTTGAGTATGTTATATTTGAAAACATCCGAAAGACACCCGCATTCCACAAACACCGTTCTCCATTAAAAGAAGATGATTCTCCTGCTGTACTTTTCTCCGAAATTTCGTGATTGGGAAGTCAACGAGGTGGAAATTAAGGGGAGACTAAGCTAATCCATTCACCCATCCATTTTTCCTATGGTTGCGCCCAAGTTGCAGCCATGGCCATGCACGCAAAACTGACCTGAGACGCCAAGGAGAAGATGTTACACTTCTTAGTCAACTGAGATTCGTTGGAGAGAAGAAACTTAAGGAAATTCATAAGCGCCGTCCAGAAGTCTTTCCACGAGTAAGCCAGCCTGACACGACATCTCTTTTGGTAACAAAGCATGCGATGAAGGATACCAAATGACTTGCTGCGGACAAGAAAGATCAATAGATCAGCCTCCAGCTCAATACACCTCCCCCTCACCCCTTTCCTGTAGCCACACCCATAGCCCTACCGTAAGACACACTGTTACTTAACTGCCAAAAAGTAATAAAAATGTTTGGTACATTGAAGAAAAACGAAACATAGCGAGCTAAAGAAGAACACGAATTGGACAAGACAGAGTAAGATCGAGAAGGATTATGAACAGATAAAGCGCTAGTTTTACCTGTATAAGTCAGCTGGTAACATTTTCATCATATGCGTGACAATAAACTCTACCATGAGATCTGAAAGATACAAAGCATAGAAGCATGTTTCTATTATAATCATACAATACTGTATTAATATCTCATGTGTAACAGGAAAGTATTGTATGTTAATAAATAATATTAAAATAGATACTCATCAGTACTACTCACCCAGTAGAGCACACGCTAACGGTCTGGAAGGAGAGTTCTTTTCAATCACCGGTTTTCTGTGGTACATTTGCTGCAATCGCCATCGTAAATAACATTTAACACGACTTAAATTTTAACACCACTGCTTTATTATTTGCTGTACTAGACAGTGATCAGAGCCCAAAACCTCTGAACACGCATCCTTGAAGGAAGAATGGATGGAACAAAATCTAGAGCAAGACAACAAACCTCGTTCCCTGAGTTTCTCTTCTTCCCGTCACGGGAGCCGAGTAGGAGAGGACCCTGGGAACGAAGTTGGAAGACAACGACGGAAGGCTGGACAGGAAGATCAATGGCAGAATGCACGAAAATCCGCAATGGAGGAGACTCAAGAAATTGGGATAACCAAAAGAATTGATAAAGTAAGTTCTACCACTATAAGGTAAAAGGGAGGTGCTGACGTTTCGATAGATAGCTCTTCGTCGGAGCGAAGGGCTCACGAAGGGCTAACATTCGCTCCAACGAAGGACTAAAGCTCGAAACGTCAGCACCTCCCTTTTACCTTACGGTGGTATAACTTACTTTATCAATTCGTTTGATTGTCCCAATTTCTTGTGTTTCAATTCCCCACCCACGCAGCACCAGTTTCTTTGGAAACTATCCTCACAATACTAACGACATCAATTGTCTGCTGCGTATGGGAGCTGAAATAGAGAAGTATCTGGAGACTTAGATGTTTTTGTATTTCTGTACATAATACTTGCAGTAAAAGCTCGTACTCCTAGTCGTATCAACATTAGGATATCAAAGATCTCTGTAGATTCACGTTTCCGCAGCCACAAAGAAAATCATCTTCAAAGTCAACCATTTGCAAAATTTCAGTAACTAAAATAAATAAATAAATAAATAAAATAATAAATATACATTTATATAGCGCCATTTTCCACTAATTGTCCATGGCGCTTTACAATGCTTTAAAATTAAAATCCTAATTCTTTAAAAACCTAAAATCCTAAATCCTAAAAGTTAAAATCCTAAGAATTAAATACGCTATATAATACAATTAGGCTACAAATAAAAAGTAAAAACTACAAATCAAATGCACGCTTAAAAAGATAAGTCTTAAGATTAGCCTTAAAAACTGCCTCTGATGATGAAAGTAAAATCCAAGACGCTTACCACTCTGTGAAGTGGCACTGAGAAAGTCATGTTCGCATCATGAAGGAAAGCGTTTGCATACTGATCCTGAAACAAACGACACATCGTTTTGATTTTATGACCCACCATGACATCTGAGCATTTTCACACTAGTAGTTGGCAAGAGAGTGGAGGTGGGGGTGGGGTGAAGCATTTTTTTTTTTGGGGGGGGGTAGGGTTAGGGATGGGGAGGGGATTTGGGGGATAGGTTGGAGAGTTAATTCTAATTTACGGAGCTCTGACATCAATTTACAATATTTATTAAAAAACCGCATATGAACATTTAAAAATGTCGATGTATTATTCAACAAATCAAGGAAAACTGCACATTGCAACCAGGTGAACAATCAGACAGAATCTGATGCTACGCTGGTTTAAAATAATGAATGTAACTTAAAAAGTTATAATTCATCCACCCGACGTTCGACACTCCTGTCTTGCGTCTTTTTCAGGGATGATTAGGCAAGGCTGTGAAGCTCCTTTTATACCCGCGATGAAATTATCATCTATTAAACTTCAACAATTTTCTTAGACGTCCGTTTCTCTTTTTTTTATACTCGAACATTTTAGCTATTAGCTTTGGGTTTTTTCCTATGGTTTCGTTTATCCGCCAAGATTTCTTTCATCTTTGTCTTGGTATTACAGTCTAATTTCCTGAAATGTCTTGAAACTAACTTGGCAAAAAATTTTATCTGAGAACAGTCCTAATAACAGAGATTGAATACAATCACTTTAGTCAACGCCAGCCAAATCTAGTTCGGCAGACCGAGAGTCCATTAACAATTTCACGTACTATGTAACACTATAACAACATTAGGTCACTTTGGTTCTCATTGTTAAATAACAATTTTCCAACGGCAACCTTACCTCAACAATACAGGTCAAAATAATCTGACATAGTTTGGCGTTGCTGATACCTTTATCATCTACGAAAAAAATGAGTTATTTTAAAGTTAATTCACCAAAGTAAAAATCATAAGTCACACTATACAATGTTAACTTCTCCAACGACGGAGAAAGCAACTGCGAGACGTGTTGGCACAGCAAACGTTTTCTCTCTCTCATTGCTGGAGAAACAAAAGGCGGCTTGAGAAGGGATCTCCACGAGTCTGTCCATAGCAACGGCGTGCATTTCACTCTCATGTGTGACAGATCCCTGTAACTTTGTTCACTACCTAAGAGAGCCTCTGACTTGCTATAAAAATAAACAGCCAAAGAATGCATGTGGTTTCTGCTTACACAAAGTGACTGATCGGGATTGTTCCGGTATAGAAGACTAACCAAGGTTGTAGGTCGATTAGCCCCCAGCAAGTTGATTAGCCCCCAGACTAAGAGTCGATTAACCGTCAAATAAATTGTCTATTATCAAACAATTACTACAACTTACTACATGGGCATTCTTACAAACCTGGGATGGTCCACGAATCAAACTTTTTAATGTTGATGAAATAGGAGCCTATCTGATCGATCACATCTGTATCTTGTAAATTTGTGCAATATTTTGAAAAAAATAAAGAGTAAAGGAAGGAAACCCAGTCACCATCAACGAACGAACGAACAAATGAACGATCTTAAACTTAGTGACTTTAATTTCATGTATGAGTAAAACAAAGAGAAACCTGTAGCGAAAGAGTAATCTACTAAGTCGAAAACAGATCTCCGTTAGGGGCTAATTGACGTCTAGTTTGGGGGCTAATCGACTTACTGGGGGCTAATCGACTTGGGGGCTAATCGACCGGATACCCTAACCAACGAGTAAGTCTCGCGACTGAGTCGTTGGACCCGCGACTATTAATCGGTCGGATACTGCCGTTGTTGGTCGCTGAGTGGCTAACTAATAGGAAGAGCTTTGAGGTAAGGTCGTTATCTCCGAGCACTTGCCGATTTACTTAACTTTACTCAGGTTTTGAGCTAGGCCACGCCATTGCGCCAATCCCGCAATAAAATTTAAAATGTCCCGTCAGAAAATGATTCAGGAGTCAATTTATCCCCTTCAAACAAATTTCAGAACCGTATTTGTACAGGCGGAGCACAAATTTTGAAGGACAAAGCATGCAAAATGTTCGAAATTGCGGCCAAATATTATCAACGTTTCCATGGGAATTTTCGCTTGAAACATGTATTCATACTCCTGTCACAGTCTATAGTGAAGACGCCCCATGCCTAGCCAAGCATGAAGCCGCGAAGAAAGTAATCTTTGGGAATCTCGTTCAAGAAATGTAGGAACCGACACGAAAGCGTATTCGAACACGAGAGAAAATTTTCCGCTTCTAGTGCAAGCCCCTCTAAGGCAAAGGTTTTACAAGAATAATGATACAGAAATTAGTTCAACCGATGGAGAACAAATCAAAGAATAGAAAGTGACAAATAAAAGCCGTGAAAGAAAAACTACAAATTCTCGGTCATTTCAGGCACGTTGGCTGCGCGACCACACATGACTGCGCTTCGAAAATGGAGCGATGTTTTGCCATTTCTGTCGCAAATCAAAGAAGGCAAATCCATTTGGATGAGCAGGCTGTATGTACAAATTTTCGAACATGAACTCTTCAGAGGCATAACGATTGAAAAGATCACGAAGATGCTGTTCATGAAGAGGCCGTGCGACATACATTCAACACACAACAGTACCGTGTCTAAAATTACAGTTTGCTTTGAAATGTTCTCTATGGCTCAAAATTTAGCGACCCCCTGAAAAGAAGAATGTCCCTCCAAAATTAACTCAAAGAGACAATTGACTCACAGTTATAAAATCCGAGCTCAAACCCTGAACTTTACTAACGTATTGACAACACTGACAGCATTACGGCTATTGTTACGTTACTTGGCAACAGTAGCCACCTAAATTACACGTAATATCTTAACGACACAGAGACAGGAGACACGGTAGAGTAGCGGTTAGCGTGTCGGACTTCGGAGCTGGAGGTTTGGAGTTCGAGCCCTGGTGCTGGCACTGTGTTGTTTCCTTAGACAAGAAACTTTACTCCACACTGTCTCTCTCCACCCAGGTGTATAAATGGGTACCAGCGATATAATGCTGGGGGTGACCCTGCGTTCGACTAGCATCCCATCCAGGGGGGAGTAATAATACTCCCAGGTGCTTCATGCTACAGAAACCGGGATAAATTCCGGCCGTGTGGGCCTTATCTTAATGACGTACCTTTGGTATTCTGTAGAGCAATAGAAGAATACGTCAAAAACGTAACCAGCAGATTGGTGGGTTGACTCAAATCAGGAGGAAGACCTTCAACAACTGCAGCTGAGAAAAAACGGACAGTTTTGTCTATTGTCATAGCAATATTGTCATATCAATATCAAGGAGATGGAAAAAGGTAGGGTTGTGGGATGTGGCTTGAAATGACAATCTCAAAATGTAGTAAGGGTATGTAAAAGCTACACATGTGCGCACTGAGGCGACTGTGGTAGAAGGGATAAAGCCTCACTACAAAACCTTACTAAACCGTTACTACATTTTGACATTTATTGCGGGGATAGTTTCTAAAGAAACTTGTGCTGCGTCGGTGGGAAATTGAAACACAAGAAACTGGGTAAATCAAACGAGTTGATTAAGTAAGTTATACCACCGTTAGGAAAAAGGGAGGTGCTGACGTTTCGAGCGTTAGCTCCGACGAAGGGGTAACGCTCGAAACGTCAGCACCTTCCTTTTACCTTACGGTGGTATAACTTACTTAATCAACTCGTTTGATTTACCCAGTTTCTTACATTTTGACATTGTCATTATAAGCCACATCATACAACCCTGCCATTTTCCATCACCTTGATATTCATCATGTGGGTGCCAAGCGCTCATCCGCTAGCTGTACCATGCTGATGAGGCCAAACAAGGCCGAAACAGCTGTCCACGGTTGCTTTCTTTTTGTGGTAGCAATAGGGTTTTATTCCTTCTACTACTGTCGCATCAGTACGCAAATGTGTGTCCTTAACAGTCCTTTACTACATTTTGACAATGGCGTGAAACATGACCATGTCCCAACCAATCACATGTAAGTTTTCTACGGGATACTTCCCGCCATAACGCTATCCCAACAAGTCAAAAGTTTCTGCGTGATTTATTCCCGCGCATGTCGGATGCCCTCAGATTAAAGTTTTTACTTTGATTTCTAATTATTCAGTGGCATTAGTCAACTCTTTCACTTTCATAACTAGTCAAAATGCAACTTCTTCCGAAAACATTAACACATTCTTGACCAAACAGACAAGGAGAATTGAGTTATCTATCAACTTGAAGATTATGAGTTGATCTAATGTTAAATTCACCAGACTAACATATGATGAAATGTTTGAGAAGTAATGCAGAGACTTGCTATTCAGATCTTGGGAGTAAAAGAGTTAATAATTCATGCAATGATTTCCAGGTGTAAACGCAGTTTTTCAACTGATCCTTGTTAAAGCAACTTTTGGGTGTTCGCTAAAGATGATTGAGCATAAGATTGACCCTAAGAAGTGTCATGAAGTGTCTTGTTCACTAAAATCGCACCAAAAGATGCAAAATCCTTTTCTTGTTTTTCTTTTTTTAAGATACGACTTTGACTGGCATGAGCTCAGGAGTGGAAACGAAAGAAAAATCGTCACTATCTTTCATGAGATACTAAATCGACAAGAATTGTGGACATACATGTACAACTAAGAGTCTTGCCAATTATAAAAAGAAAAATGAGAAAAGTTAGTCAAAAGAAATGTCGTTTCTCTTACCAGGTGCAGTCCTTTCGACTACAGGAGGCGCGGCAGTGGGGGACGGAGGAGGACTGGAACCTGGAGCACTCTGACAAACACAAAACATATATTAACGCCCACAGATTTTTTTAATAATGTTTTTTACTTTTAAGAATAAGTACACGGAATAACAAATAACCTAAACCATACATCGCACGATATACAATTCACAATACAAAAAGAAAAGGAAAAGGAAATAGAAAACGAGGAGACAAATGTGGAGGACGCCCACCCTAAGAGCTCATGCACGGCAAAAGCCTTTCCCACTTACTTAAATGTTTCGTTAATTTGTTCTGCCTTCTTGCAATTTTATGTTCAACGCGGTAAACAGCCTTAATCTTGACCTTATAAACACGCAAAGATGGATGGACTCTATTTAACTTATATTTAACGCCTACAGATATTACATATCACTGTTGAGGCTTTCCTTTGCACAAGTAAAAAGAGTTTAAATGTTCACGATTATTATCATCTCAGGTTCCTGTAGCATAAAGTCAACTGCTCGTGATCGATCAATCCACGACAACAACAACAACAAACTTCAGATATATGGGTTATTGACCAAGCGTGAGGTCAAGATGGCTGGATATTGGCTAAGTTCTTTTTTTTGCGTTTTTGTGGAGCGAGACGAAGTCGAGGTCCATAAACACGCAAAAAAAGAACGAGGCCAATATCCAGCCATCTTGACCGAACAAGCTTGGTCAATAAAGGATTTATTATATGGGATAAAACACCAAAAAATGATCCGTGTACGTCTTTTGTTTTCTTTGTTTTCTTTCTCGTTGACGCATCCAGTTTCTCGTTTTCCAGCTCCATCGATACACAAACCACAGGAAATCTTTAACTGTCACGGAAAAGAGTTTTCAGGGAAAAACTAAGAAAGAAAATTTTGGTAAACCGGCTTTCGCCTCGGATGAATTATCCTTGCGGGACAAAGCCCTTATCCCGAGCGGGCAAGATAGCTCCATATTGCCCGCTCGGGTAGCCAATCACAGCGCGAGATTCGGTTCATCTTGCCCGCTCACGGAGCTAGTCATATAATAAAGACCATTACTCACCGTTATATGACTGAGAACGGTGAAGAAATTCCTGTTGAGATGGACCGCTTCATACAACGCCAGCAAAACTGCCTCGTTGGTACTGAAAATAGTTTATCAAATCAGCCATTATCCCTTTAAGCCAACAAATCAATATTCATTTCCTCCTGACGGTTCTCATATATTTGTTATGGTACTATCCATGTAGTAAGGCGAATTTGTTTAAATATCAATGCAACTCTTTTTTGGGGATCATTTTCGTTATTCTCAGAACCTGAATGGTTGATGAACAGTGAACCTCGTAATGAGAAATTGGATGCTGGTCACTACTGGGACGTAAAGGTTTAAAATAAGTGTCAGCAAGGCAGGACGGTTATTCTACATTTTACAATAATAAAATCGATTTTTGTAAACGAATTAATCGAGTAATACAGCACACACCCTGACGGGCTCAGGAAACTGAATCTAACAGCCATTAGTAAAAATCTACTTGTAGACTAATGCAAATGCCGCAATCTGATTGGCTGAGCTACTGAAGACTATCAACCATTAGACAGCACTTGGTTGAAGATCGTTTTTGAAATGGCGACGTATAGGCGCTTTTAGCGAAGGTTCGCAGGAAGATTGAGTATTTTGGTTTTTTTTTTTTCACCGGCACATGATGTTTACTAAAACAATTCGATTACTCGCTCTCGATTTCTATCGATTTCTATTTCTCGATTTCTATGAGGTGATAGTACTGATTGATGAGGTCGAAGGTCTCATCAACTAACACCCAATAGAAATATCGAGCTCCTAATCTTATTGTTAACTAGTGAAACCACTGACTGCAAGCTGTCCCTTTTCCCACAATGCAAGGCAAAGTAAGTCTCGAGTGTGGCCTATCATTACAGGGCTAAAAATTAACTCCAGTGCTTGGTGGCCAGTCGGGCCAGTTTCCTTGAATTCTTAGTGGCCCATCCCAAAATAAGTGGCACTTTTTTTTTTGAGAGTCACGTGGCAGTAACAAAATTAAAATGGCGTCTATATGTTGCGAATGTGGATCGCTCGTGAAATCACTGTTAAAACAGCTCGAAATTTCCACTTCAGAACTAAAAATTCACTAAAATGGATGACCTTAGAGTCGAGGCAAACAAGCGAAGAGAAAGTTAATCCAATTAAACTACATATCTTTTAACTTTGCACTTCGCATAATTTACATTGCAACTTTTCGAAATTCTGTAGCATAGTCGCATATCGGCCCTGGTTAGTTTTAACTCACCACTGGCGACCGAGCTACCGCCAATTTTTAGCCCTGTCATTACAAATGTGAGATAGAAAAAACGTGGAATAAAAAGAAATTAAGAAAAGTGCACTCCTGATCTACGTCTGCGTCAATTGATGTTAAACATCTAAGCACAATAATTTAAGGTTCTATCAACCGTTTATCAATGACGTCATTTAAATAATTTATACACTAACATGGCCCTTCTTTTTATATAGACGTGAGTGTTTTACTGGAAATTGAACCACTCATACGAAACTACACTAGTGAGGATATCGATGATGTCATTTCCCGCCCTGCACGATTCAGTCTCTGTACAAAGCTGCCGAACGAACGCCTTAATGTGTTTTTGTCCTTAATTATAATAAAAAGAAAATTACACGTTAGCTCGAAGCTATGTTCTTGCCACTCGAACATAAAATTCATATCTTTTTGCCACTGTGTAATATCCTCTATTTAGAAAACAGTCCTAAGAAAATACACGCGCTGATTGGTTAGAATTCGTGTTTCTATTAAACAATTAGATTATGAGCTCGAGACTTCTATCGCGTGATAGTTGACGAGGGCGCAGCCCGAGTCAACTATCACGCATAGAAATCGAGAGCGAATAATCTAATTGTTTTAGTATAAATCTACTAGTCGTTCAAAACTTTGTCTTTTCTGGAACAGCCTCGACCAGTAAACTGTCTAAATCTTCTTCATGGACACTTCGAAAACGTGAAGAAGCGGCCGCCATTACACTACTCACTATCTATCACAGAATAGATAGTGGGTAGCGTAGCCAATCAGAGCGCGGCATTTGTGATAGAACGCTAGTAGATTTATACTAAAACTCGATAGAAACACAGAACTAGCACGAGCTGTTGACGTAATGATGACGCAATCAAAGAGAATTTACATTTTGATAATCAAAGTTAACAAGTTGTTTTTCTTTTTTTCGTCGCGGTGTTTTCTAAAAGAAATAGAAAACATGTTCTTCGTGTTTCTATCGAGTTATAGAAACACTCATGAAAGTTTGGGAGAACTCGAAAAAGCTGTGGAAACACTCGCCTGCGGCTCGTTTTCCCACAGCATTTCTCGTTCTCCCAAACTTCCACTCGTGTTTCTATAACTCGATAGAAACACGGTACATGTTTTCTATTTCTTAATTAGAAAACAGCCCTAAGGTCTCATGCGCTTACCAGTGAGAATAAGTTGTAGTCAATTGGTGGAAATTTGGCGAAATACAATGATTTACCTGAAACATTCTGTCCTCTCTACCTCTGCAACGAACATACTACCAACCTGTGAAAAAACAATTCCCAGGGAGTTCTAACCTCCACGCCGATCTTACTACGTAAACGAACAGAACAAGGAACTTTGTCTACTCTTTTCGTGAAACGGAGTAACAGCATTACCGACACCTTAAATAGCCAAGTGATACAACTAAGCCAGTCAAACAGAGCAAATAACAGATATTGGGTTTAGCCCAACCCGCGAGTTTTTCGACATTAGTGGAGGATTGCACATGCATGAAATAGCAATAGTTTGCCAGAAAACTCAGACAACTTTCACCCTTTTCGTTCTTCCGTCTTGGAAAGGAAGGGTGGGAAGGGGGATTGTGTGGGAGGGGGTTGTGGGGTCAGAGGAGTTGTTAAGGGGGGGGGGGAGGGAGGGGTTGTTGGAGGGGGAGGGAGGAGCTGTGGGGGGGAAGGAGAAGTTGTGGGGGGGAGGGAGGAGTTGTGGGGGGGAGGGAGGAGTTGTGGGGGGGAGGGAGGAGTTGTGGGGAAGGTAGCAGCGAAGAAAACCAAGCCGTAATTGTTCTTTGTTGCAAATCATCTATCTAAATTCTTGATCTTAGCACGATTTTCGGCAGCCATGAAAACTTGAAATCGCAAAGGAATCTCCATATACTGTAGGATCTTATGCGTGACTCCTATTGGGAAAATATGGGTTTTCTTTTGCCAAGTTTGGCACCGGGTTGCTGAAACAATGGTATCGTCCACTTTTTTGCCACGCCCAACATGAACGTTCATAATTACTTCACATTTAAGGTATTACTTACAAAATTTGTTATAGAGCTTATCAATCCACCCGCTGCCTGCTCCAATATAGCTGCATGCTTCCTAGAAACAACATCACACACAGGCAGTATCGTCAGTAAATAAATTACAGTTCTTAAGCCAACAAGTCGTTTCGCCTTTCGTTCTGTAACAAAGGAATAAGCCCTGTGACCGACACAGAAGATTATCTCTGTTTCTGTGGTGTGGAGCGCCTATATAGGAGTCCTGTTACCCAATTCAACACCCACCCCACCCCTACCTCTATACGTGTATATCACCGGTACCAATGGAAAAAAATACCATATTCCTATTATTGGGATTCTTGTGGGTATTCTTTAAATACCCTAATAATACACAAAAAAATTACTCCATTCTGATTGGTCGAGAGCAGTGCAGCTCAACTGTAACACCAGTGCAAAAAGTGTAACACCAGTGCAAATTACACATCGATATTCTGGATTATGATATTCTTTATTTTTAAACGAACCGTTTGATTCGTAGCGTAATCATGATCAGCTGATCTTCATCAGCCAATCAGTAAATAAAGTGTCAAATCCGTGTCAAATGCTCACTTCCCGTCCGCAATGAGATCTTTCGGCACTTCCTCCAGGCGAATT